>JAXHQA010000502.1:0-14559 GCA_034093135.1 Erigeron breviscapus
ACGGTTGCTTACGCTTTACGTCAGATGAAGCCTCATGAGAAGAATTACCCCACTCATGATATAGAGTTTGCTAAAGTGGCCTTTGCATTGAAGTTGTGGGACACTACTTATATGGCACTAAGTGCACACTATTCACTGATCATAAGAGCTTACAATATGTGTTTTCTTAGACGTATATGAATGTGAGATAAAAGAAGATGGATGGAATTACTTAGAGATTATGAATGTTAAATCAAGCACCATACAGGCAAAGCTAATGTCGTGGCGGATGCTTTGAGTCGAAAAGACGGGCTACTAGTAAGATATGTGCTATGATTGCTCGAGTGAATCTGGGTTGCTTGAACTTATCAAGTCGGCTCAGGTTGGAGCTCTTTTAGATGTTAATGTGAATGATGAAGGTTTAGGCAAAAAGAAACGACTAGAGATGGAGGTGAACAGCCGTGGCCTTCAGACTTACAAGGGCCAAATTTGAGTACCTTTGTTTGATGGCAACCGAGAGCTAGTGCTTGACGAGGCCCCTAGGTCCTGATATTTTATTCATCCAGTTGGTACAAAGATGTATGCTGATATGAAACCCATCTATTGATGGCCAAATATCAAGAATTTTCAAAAGGCCATAACTTTTGAACCGTAACTCCGTTTTTGACAAATAAGTTATCCACGGAATCGTGAGATTGTCTACTTTCTAATGGTAATGCTTTTAAAAGATGATTATGATATCAAGTTTTCAGAAAGGTTAATTTAGTGAGTGAATGCCGAGTTCCGTCGAGTTATGTAAGCTCTAAAGTATGAATCGAATGTCCGATGCATCAAGCCTTGTCATGGGTCATGTTTATAGATATTTAGGCTTGATTCATGAATATAAGTAAGTAGGTACTTGTTTGGCTCATTATGGTCGTTCAATGCTTATAGGTAGTCGGGAATACTTGCAAAGCTTGGTAACTTACGTTATCATTTGTTGTACGCTTCTACGAGGTAAGATACACTACTTTGACACGCTGAGGGTTCAACAAAAACATGGTTTTCATATAATAACTTCCCAATTGATATCTTGATTGCTTATGGGTATTCGGGGTTACACGGGAGGTGATATGGGCTATGTAAATGACTGTTGAGGCCTGAAATGCAGTCCCTATGATATGAAATGTAATGATATGCTATGAAATGTTATGCAATGATATGAGATGTAATGATATGCTATGAAATGCTATGTAATGTCTTGAGATGAATTGAAATGTGATGATATGTTGGTGATATGTGAAATGTGCATGATTGTATGGCTTGTTCATCTAGTCCACTAGACTTATTAAGTTTCCATGACACGTGCACGTTTAAGGGCCCAAACGTTAAGATGTGTATGTGATAATGTTTAGGTAATATGAACACCTAAACTATATGAGATGTGAAATCGAGCTCGTAATTTTAGATGAAAGTGTTAAGCTTAACCCGTACTTGCCCTTGCCCGGCGGGTGCGTAGATGTGGTTGCTCGGGTGGCTCCTTGCAACATGGTCAAAGATGTGAAGAGTAATACGGGAGGTCTGACCCGCCCCATTTGTCTTGAACATATGGATTACTCCGGGATTGGCTTGCCATTCCTTAACGACATTGATGTACAGCCGTAAGGTTTGTCCATCTAGTCGGGTGTGACTTATGTCACCCTTACAAAGATGTATATGTTATATGAGATGCGTGACTTAGGTCACAAATATAAAGATGTTAGATGTTTATATGTGAAGATGCAAAAGATGACTAGGCACATTTAGGATGACCCATCCTATATGAAGATGTTTGATGTGATGATTTGTTATGTGAGATGTAATGTATGATGTGATTTGTGCCTTAACGATTCAAATGACTTTTCCATAATGTTTAAATGGACAAATGTTTTATTAATGATGTGTTATCTTACTTAGCTAATTCTTTAGCTAACACTTGCTCTTTTTAAACGTGTTGTGCCCTCAAGTCCAACATGTTTGAGCAGGTAGATGTGAGAAGTGCGAGGCATGGGTAGATTGCAATGAGGATGGCTATAGTTACCCATAGTGGCTGCTCGCTTTAGATGATTGCTTTATGATTAGACATTTATGATTTGCGTTTACTATGTTGTCGGTTGTTTAATGTTGGGCAACCAATGGGTTTCCATTTGAACTTGTTTTGATGATATAGCTAGTAACACCAGTTAATAAATGAACCAAACAGATTTTGTTGGTTTGGTCTTTTAAAGTTTACTTCCGCTTTCTTTGACGCCGTTAGGCGAAAAATTTTGGAAATCCATATATTTAAACGACGGGTATTACAGCGACGCAACTAGAATACAGTGACTTAAGTTGCGACGCAATTTGCCCACTGTGACGCAATAGCGACAGAATTTTTAAATGGCCATAACTTTTGAACCGTAACTCCGTTTTTGACAAATAAGCTATCCACGGAATCGTGAGAGAGTCTACTTTCTAATGGTAATGCTTTTAAAGGATTGTTATTATGTCAAAGTACCTGAAAGGTTGATTTAGTGAGTGAAGGTCGAGTTCGTCGAGTTCTGTGAGCTCTAAAGTATTAATCGAATCTTCAATGCATCAAGCATTGTAATGGGACATGCTTATAGATGTTTAGGTCTGAGTTATGACCATAATTGAGTGGGTATTGTTTAGCTCGTCTAATGGTCGCTTAATGATTATAGGTAGTCGGGAATACTTGCTTTGCACGGTAGCATAGTTACCATTTGTTGTGCGCATCTTCGAGGTAAGATACACTACTTTAACACGCTGAGGGTTCAAAAAAACATGGTTTTCATATAATAACTTCCCAAATGTTATCTTGTTTTCTTATGGGTATTCGGAGTTACACGGGAGGTGATATGGGCTATGTAAATGACTATTGAGGCATGAAATGCTATGTAATGATATGAGATGTAATGATATGCTATGAAATGCTATGTAATGTCTTGAGATGTATTGAAATGTGATTATATGTTGATGATATATGAAATGTGCATGATTGTATGGCTTGTTCATCTAGTTCACTAGACTTATTAAGTTGCCATGACACGTGCACGTTTAAGGGCCTAAACGTTAAGGTGAATATGTGATAAATGTTTAGGTAATGTGGACACCTAAACTATATGTGATGTAAATTGAGCTCGTAAATGATGTGAAAGTGTTAAGCTTAACCCGTACTTGCCCTTGCCCGGCGGGTGCGTATATGTGGTTGCTCGGGTGGCTCCTTGCAACATAATTAAGTGGTTGAGTATCTCCGGGTGGCCTGATTACCCACCAATGTCTTTGAACATACAGACTACTCCTGGATTGGCTTGCCATTCCTTAACGACATTGATGTACTGTCGTAAGGTTTGTCCATCTAGTCGGGTGTGACTTATGTCACACTTACAAAGATATATATGTTATATGATGTGTGTGACTTATGTCACAATTGCAAGATGTTATATGATATGCGTGACTTATGTCACACTTGCAAAGATGATATGTGAAAAAGATATGAAAGATGACTAGGCACATTTAGGGTGGTTCATCCTAATATGAAGATGTCGATGCTATGATATGTATGTGAGATGATATGATTGATGTGCTATGTGCCTTAACGAATTCAAACGACTTTTCTATAATGATTTGAATGGACAAATGCTTTATGAATTATGTGTTATCTTACTTAGCTAATTCGTTAGCTAACACTTGTTTCTTGAAATATGTTGCTCCCTCAGGTTAAGTAGGTTGAGCTAGTGAAAGACTTAGCTTGGTGAGGCGGGTAGTTGCTATGAAGAAGACATTTAGTTTCCCCGCTTAGTCATTTATGTTAGCCTTAATGATGATTGGCTACTTTCAATATGACTTATGTATTGTTTATGATGGCATTTTTTGTTGGTGCCAAATCTGGATTATCTTATACCATTTTAATGATATGAATGTTGTAACACCACTTTTATAAAGGAACTATCCGTTAAGGGTTAGTTATGTTTTAAAGATTTTGTTTTCCGCATTTCTAAACGTCGTTAGGCAAAAACTTTTGAAAATCCAGGTTTTAAAATGACGGGTGTTACAATTATTTGTTCTTGTTTATTATGCATATTCCAACTACCTTGAGTAGTTCATTATGTGAATACATGTGTGATGGACATTGATGGACATGGTGACATTATTGAGCTTGTACGATACTTTTGTTATCGTCATATTTGTTCTTATCTAGTACGTGTATTCTAACTATCTTGTGTAGTTCATTACATGAATACATGTGTGACGAGGTTGTGCTATATGCAAACCTAAATTGCATGTCATGTGTTGTATAAGGACTTATTGTAAGTTTTACTTGCTTTTATCTTGTTCATATTGTGTATGATCAACGATGGTTCCTTGTGATCCATTACTACGAACTCACCAACTTAGTGTTGACCTTGTTTAGTACACCTTTCAGGTATTCGGGTGAAATCAGAGACGTGATGGCTAATTGTTGCATTGCTAGGGCTTGGGCTTGGACTTACATGGATCCAAGATTCATTTGCCCTCTGTTTCAGATTATGTTTAGAATCTTTGGTTTCATGCTTTGTATGCACATTGTTCTTTGAATGTTTGTTTGGGTTCACCGAATCCTTTGTATTCATATAGTTTATGTTCTACGATAATTCCATGTGGTGCTATATCTTTTCCGTGATATTCCAGGCCTAGCTTTGGGGTGTTACATGTGGGTAGCTCACCTCGGTGCTACATGACTCGCACCAAAATGATCCCTTTTGGTTAGGGGTGACACCCTTTCTGCATTTACCCAGTGTGCAGGTATAGTTAAACCAACTATTCTTTGTCTGGATATTGGTAATCATGACAGTGTTTCGGAAAGCAGCAATCTACAGTGTAAACATTCAACGGTCAATAACATACTAAGCAGAAATTAAACCGGGAAACCTTCATATATTTACAAAGTAGACACCTAGCATTTGCGTTAGATTCAAAATTTCTCAAACAAAAAATAACCTTTTCTACATAAATTAAAGTTATTAAACTGTTCCATGTTGCAAAATTACATCTTTTTAAGACCCATGATTCTGCTTAAAAATAAAATGTTTAAAATAAACTTTAATTCCCAGAAAAACCCAAATTTTAGCATACAACCCAGGATACATAGAAATCAAATATACATATCCAAAATTTCTTATAAACAAAAAAAAAAGAAAAATAGCCTTTTTTGCATAAATTTAAGTTATTAAACTGTCCCATGTTGCAAAATTACATCTTTTTAAGACCCATAAAGGCTATTGTGATTTCTAACATCGTAAACCATTTTTTATTTTTCATGTTTAATAATTTGTACACATATATTACACGTATTACATTTACATAAAGCTTTTATAAAACACCATCATAAAGGAACCACTAATAGGCTATTGTGATTTCTACCATCGTAAACCATTTTATATTTTTCATGTTTAATAATTTGTACACATATATTATACGTATTACATTTACATAAAGCTTTTTAAAAACACCAGGCACTTTATGATGAACACTGTAATAGGGTAATTAGCTATAAACCAGGTTAAGCAGATTACAAAGTTATTAAACAAATTTAACAGCATATATAGGCATGTAAAAAATAATCTGACTATCATAACAAATTTTTTAAAAATACACACTAACATATGCGTAAATATAGGAAAACATACCAACAAAGTGCTTGTTATCGGTCGGGGTGAGTTGCTCAAAAGAAGCCAACTGAAAAGGGTATCGATTGAACTTTTCAATTTCATCAGTCGCTTTCTCACAACTGTCGACCCCTGCAACTCAATCATGTAATCAGCGTCCTTCAAAATTCTATACTTTTCGGAATTGGGGACAACAGCAAAACCCTTAATTGAATACAAACAGCCTTCCTCGAAGATCTTCTGGAAGCGATGTGCAATAAAGCTTTTTGCATAACAGTGAATAACGCTTCCCTGCAAACGGAGAAATAATTTGGCAGTTATAAACGGTTCATAACATATGTTAAAAAACATAATTTCTGGTGATCTACCTTCTTGTCAGACATGATATAGTCTGTACTCATGTACTTCTTATTGATGCTAATCACATCCCATTTACGACACACCAACACAGTAAGTAGCCCATCAGTTCCTTCATGAAGCTCATCAATGAATATATTCTTTGGATTTGCTAGCAGAAGCATCAGTTGGCTTTCCCATGGAATTCGGATTCCAGATATATATTTGGACTTATTATTATATTTATAAAGTATATATATGATGGAAAGATATCATTGCTGCCCACAGAATGTTTAACCCTATATATAGTGTAAGAATGAGAAGATTGAAACCCATTAGAATTCTAAAACCCCCATATGAATTAATCAGCATTAATAACCGAATACATACAAAGCCCAAGAGAATTGATCGGCCGCTTGATAAAGATGGACCAATAAAACATTAAATTAGCATCATATACATGTATCTATACATACCCATACATACATATACATAAATTTATAACCTATATAGATAGCAAAGGAAATTGATCGGTCATGATATAGATATACTTATTAACATCGAACAATAACAGCATCATATACATACATATACATACACATATCTGTAAGCATTAATCAACGGAATCATCAATACATAAAGCATTCATAAATAACACAAATTACCACACAAATAAAGCCACAAATTAACAGAAGATTAATCTAATAGCCCAAGTAAAATCATAAATACCAGTAAATTATTTTAAACCCTAATCAATTCTTCAATCTCCAGCATTGATTCCTTGCTTACAATTTTAGATTATATATAAGATGAATGTTAGAACTGCCAAAATTTCTAAGTAATTCACACCTTAATAAAGAGTTTTGCTAAACAAAGCTTTGAGAACTGTAGTTAAGCTGCATTAAATAGTTGTACACTTATCATAAAATTCATTGGTGGATTTTTGACATGAAAAGTATAATTTTTTAATATATGTTAAGTGCAGTCTTGGGGAATTTCGTGAATAACGAACAGATAACCGGATAAAACAATCTCTGAAAGGCGTGTAATCACTTTCAGATTGAATCAATTTGGCGGTTCACCCAAACTATTCAATCGGATACAATTCAAAGATTAAGAATTTTTTGTGTAGTTTTGTTAGAGAGCGTTAGAACCAGAAGAAAGAAAAGAGAATCATACGACCAACAATATTGAACGGGTATTTAATACGTTTAGGCCCATTAAGTGTCAAAAAGGCAGTTAATTACACAAGTTTTCAAATGGCAAAATGAGTCCCTCTATTTCCAAAAAATAAATTTTCGGAGGGATATTCACCATAACAACTTAACGGCAAAATCAGCTCGACCCCAGCCAGGGGCTCTGCCCCTTGGACCCCGTTTGCCGCCCCTTGGACCCCGTTTCCAGGGGCGCTGCCCCCGGACCCCGTTTGCCGCCCCTTGGACCCCAGCCAGGGGCTCTGCCCCTTGGACCCCAGCCAGGGGCTCTGCCCCTTTGACCCCGCCAGGGGTTGCCGCCCCTTGGACCCCGCCAGGGGCGCTGCCCCGGACCCCGTGCCGCCCCTTGGACCCCGTTGCTGCCCCTTGGACCCCGTTTGCCGCCCCTTCGACCCTAGCCAGGGGCTCTGCCCCTTTGACCCCGCCAGGGGTTGCCGCCCCTTGGACCCCGCTTTCCAGGGGCGCTGCCCCCTTGGACCCCGTTT
The DNA here is from genome assembly GCA_034093135.1 of Erigeron breviscapus. Lineage (NCBI taxonomy): Eukaryota > Viridiplantae > Streptophyta > Magnoliopsida > Asterales > Asteraceae > Erigeron > Erigeron breviscapus. Next base: position 7,681 of record JAXHQA010000502.1, read on the forward strand.
GCCGCCCCTTGGACCCCAGCCAGGGGCTCTGCCCCTTGGACCCCGTGCCGCCCCTTGGACCCCGTTTGCCCCTGGACCCCATTTGCCGCCCCTTGGACCCCGTTTGCCGCCCCTTGGACCCCGTTTGCCGCCCCTTGGACCCCGTTTGCCGCCCCTTGGACCCCGTTTGCCGCCCCTTGGACCCCGTTTGCCGCCCCTTGGACCCCGTTTGCCGCCCCTTGGACCCCGTTTGCCGCCCCTTGGACCCCGTTTGCCGCCCCTTGGACCCCGTTTGCCGCCCCTTGGACCCCGTTTGCCGCCCCTTGGACCCCGTTTGCCGCCCCTTGGACCCCGTTTGCCGCCCCTTGGACCCCGTTTGCCGCCCCTTGGACCCCGTTTGCCGCCCCTTGGACCCCGTTTGCCGCCCCTTGGACCCCGTTTGCCGCCCCTTGGACCCCGTTTGCCGCCCCTTGGACCCCGTTTGCCGCCCCTTGGACCCCGTTTGCCGCCCCTTGGACCCCGTTTGCCGCCCCTTGGACCCCGTTTGCCGCCCCTTGGACCCCGTTTGCCGCCCCTTGGACCCCGTTTGCCGCCCCTTGGACCCCGTTTGCCGCCCCTTGGACCCCGTTTGCCGCCCCTTGGACCCCGTTTGCCGCCCCTTGGACCCCGTTTCCAGCTCGACCCCAGCCAGGGGCTCTGCCCCTTGGACCCCGTGCCGCCCCTTGGACCCCAGCCAGGGGCTCTGCCCCTTGGACCCCGTGCCGCCCCTTGGACCCCGCTTTCCCGGCCCGGCGCTGCCCCCTGGACCCCGTTTACCGCCCCTTGGACCCCAGCCAGGGGCTCTGCCCCTTGGACCCCGCCAGGGGCTGCCGCCCCTTGGACCCCGCTTTCCAGGGGCGCTGCCCCCGGACCCCGTAATGTGTGGGGGCTTCGCACTTGGACCCCGTTTGCCGCCCCTTGGACCCCGTTTGCCGCCCCTTGGACCCCGTTTGCCGCCCCTTGGACCCCGTTTGCCGCCCCTTGGACCCCGTTTGCCGCCCCTTGGACCCCGTTTGCCGCCCCTTGGACCCCGTTTGCCGCCCCTTGGACCCCGTTTGCCGCCCCTTGGACCCCGTTTGCCGCCCCTTGGACCCCGTTTGCCGCCCCTTGGACCCCGTTTGCCGCCCCTTGGACCCCGTTTGCCGCCCCTTGGACCCCGTTTGCCGCCCCTTGGACCCCGTTTGCCGCCCCTTGGACCCCGTTTGCCGCCCCTTGGACCCCGTTTGCCGCCCCTTGGACCCCGTTTGCCGCCCCTTGGACCCCGTTTGCCGCCCCTTGGACCCCGTTTGCCGCCCCTTGGACCCCGTTTGCCGCCCCTTGGACCCCGTTTGCCGCCCCTTGGACCCCGTTTGCCGCCCCTTGGACCCCGTTTGCCGCCCCTTGGACCCCGTTTGCCGCCCCTTGGACCCCGTTTGCCGCCCCTTGGACCCCGTTTGCCGCCCCTTGGACCCCGTTTGCCGCCCCTTGGACCCCGTTTGCCGCCCCTTGGACCCCGTTTGCCGCCCCTTGGACCCCGTTTGCCGCCCCTTGGACCCCGTTTGCCGCCCCTTGGACCCCGTTTGCCGCCCCTTGGACCCCGTTTGCCGCCCCTTGGACCCCGTTTGCCGCCCCTTGGACCCCGTTTGCCGCCCCTTGGACCCCGTTTGCCGCCCCTTGGACCCCGTTTGCCGCCCCTTGGACCCCGTTTGCCGCCCCTTGGACCCCGTTTGCCGCCCCTTGGACCCCGTTTGCCGCCCCTTGGACCCCGTTTGCCGCCCCTTGGACCCCGTTTGCCGCCCCTTGGACCCCGTTTGCCGCCCCTTGGACCCCGTTTGCCGCCCCTTGGACCCCGTTTGCAATAACATAAAATAATCTTTGTAGAACAAAATCAATTAATTTTTCAAACGTAACACATATGACAACATGTGTAATTCCATTTATAAATTATATAATAAATATACCAAAATTGTGAAATGTCTTTTTTTTTCTTTCCATGGTAGTTATATATATGTAGTTATAAGCTTTTGATATTGCTGTTAAAGAAAAAAACAAAAGTGTATAAACTTTTGATTCATTATAAGTTTATAAATGGCACAGGGTAACCCCACCAGGAAAAGGGCAACCCCACCAGGGTATTAGCGGCGACGTCGCCGCTAATGGTGGGGCCCGACAATCTTGGAACCATGACTGACGACGCCCGTTCCCGAGGTGCCACGTCACAAGTATTAGCGGCGACGTCGCCGCTAATACTTGCCACGTGGCACCTCGGGGATCATTCTCCCAATCATTTGATCTGAGGTATAGGATTAGATTTTGTCCTGTCGGAGTATTAGCGGCGATACTGATCATATAATTGGGAGAAATCTCGTTATATATACTACATGCCATGCATGGCATTCGATCGTACGCATTCTCTGCTTTCTCTTTTCAAATACATACTAATTCTCTTTCGCACAAGTATATATCTTACGTATACATATATATATTATGAACATAGATATAGATATTATACCTATATGTAGTTATAGTTATTGTACTAACTACATATATAGTATGGATATTCGATCGTACGCATTCTCTGCTTTCTCTTTTCAAATACATACTAATTCTCTTTCGCACAAGTATATATCTTACGTATACATATATATATTATGAACATAGATATAGATATTATACCTATATGTAGTTATAGTTATTGTACTAACTACATATATAGTATGGATACCATCAATAGTTACTGAACTAGATGTTGACTTGTTTACTTGAATTGTTTCAGATGGATAGTTTGGAGGATATTTGGGCAGACCCAGATAACGTACGTATTGAAGTGCCGAATGATGAGTTTGAGTCACCTGATGCAGACGGTGAATTTGAATGCGAAGCTGGAGACTTAGAAACCGAGGAGGTGTTCGCTTCCTTCGAAGAGTTGACGGAGTGGGCTAAAAGAACAGCAATGGAGTTGGGTTATGTTCTAGTCGTACGGCGGTCGAACAAAAACTCGTTAAAGGTGGTCAATAAAGTGACACTAATATGTCACCACAGTGGACCACGCGATAAAAGGTTAACTGGCCACCCAAACGGTCGAACAAGATAGGCTGTCCCTTTACTTTGGAAGGTCGCCCCGGGTATGATGGTGGTTGGAGGGTAACGGTCAAGGACTGGAAACACAATCATGATCCAGCTACCGATCTGCAGGGGAATGCATACGCGAGACGGATGACGGAAGAAGAAAAGCAATATGTGGGAAACCTATCGGATAGCGGTATGTACCCACGCCAGATCCTGGTAAACCTCAAAAATGAATTTCCAGGAAACCTGACTCGAAGAGGAGACATTACCAACTTTCTGAAATCGAGACGGAGGGCGGGCCAAGCAGGGCATACTCCAATGCAGGTACAAACATCATATTAGTGATTATATACTACGTTGTTGGAAGTGACTTATTTACTATATCTTGTTCACCTGTCGCAGGTTATGTTCTCACTGCTGCAGGAGAAAAACTACTTTTACCAGTTTACTACAAATAGTAAAAATGGAGAGCAGTTTGTCATGTGGTCGATGAACATCTCAAGTACCTGTACGATAATTGGTTGTCCCCGTACCGAGAGCAGTTTGTGTCATGTTGGGTCGATGAACATCTCAACTATCAGAACCACACCACAAACAGAGTCGATGAACATCTCAACTTATTTTTTCAATACATATTTTCAACACATTTTTAACAATAACCATAAACTACCAATAATTCCAACAATTATATAATTTATAACTATGATAACATAACATTTTTAACAATCATAATAACTTTTCTAACATAATATACTAACAATCATATTATCAATAATCATAAACTACCAATATTTTCTAAAAAACATATAATTTCTAACAATCATATCATTTCTAACTATAATAATATAACATTTCTATAACTAATAATAACATATATTAAAAATAATAACAACAATAAAAAAGTAAATGAGTGTTAGTAAACATACAAGGAAAACGTCGGAAAAGTGGGTCGCCGGAAAACTGGGTCGCCGGAAAAATAGCCGGATTTGGAACCGGGTCGCCGGGAAAGGAGTGGCCGGATTTTCTCTCGCCGCCTGAAAAGTTGCCGGAAAATGAAGATGGTGGCCGGAATTTCGTCACCAAAAAGAGGGTGGGTAGCAGGATTCTTGATAGAGAGGGTGAGGGGATTGATGGGCGGATTATGGAGCCAAAATGGTTGATGGCCGGATGGTTTTTTTTTTTCCAGAGGGATGGGCGGATTTTTCTTAAGAGAATGATGAATCTGGCTTCCGGCTGCGTTTAAAAAGGAAAATAGGTTTTAGTATTAGCGGCGACGTCGCCGCTAATACTTGGGGCCCAGGCGCGTCAAACTGTCGTTGACCTCTGCAGCGTGTCAGATGGGACCCAGGGTATTAGCGGCGACGTCGCCGCTAATACACCCTGGTGGGGTTACACCTTTTTGCCAGGTGGTGTTACGCGTTTCGTTATAAATTTTGCGCCCCGCGTGCCCCGACCATGGAATAAGGGGTAAGCCGACCAGAAACTTTCCGCGGCGATATCGCCGCGGAAAGTCGAATAAGACAAAACTTTCCGGCGATATCGCCGCGGAAAGTGCGGGCCCCCATGTCATTAATGGTTAATCTGACAGAATATTAGCGGGCCCCCTCATTAGCGGCGATATCGCCGCGGAAAGTCGAATAAGACAAAACTTTCCGCGGCGATATCGCCGCGGAAAGTGCGGGCCCCCATGTCATTAATGGTTAATCTGACAGAATATTAGCGGGCCCCCCCTCATTAGCGGCGATATCGCCGCGGAAAGTCTGGTCCGGTTACCCTTTATTTGGTCGGACTACATGGCGCCTTTTGGTATATCTGAATTGAAAACATAAATCTAAACTGAGTTGAGCACTAACTTCTCAAAAAATTGATAAATATGGGACCACATGACCTTTTTATAATAATTATTGTCCCAAAAGGTAACATCCCATAAATCTCTTTTTTACCGGTTGTCTTGTGCATTTGTCTCCTTTGCCCACATGTCCGAACTACCCATTATAAAATGAAGAATTACTGGGGTAGTGGGGGAGGGAGTGGTCACCCCTTCAAACCACTTTTTCACATTATAACTAATCAATAAAAACCTTTCACTAGAAGAAGTTAAAAAAAAACACTTGAAATAGTACAGGGTTTAAAAGTGAAATTTGGTATATACTGAATATAAAATAAACCAAAAGTCGTCTTCTTCAATTATACCTCTGCTATCACCAAACTAATAGTATTTTTTTTCTTCTAAAAAACTCTTGCTGCTGCTGTAACTCTTCTATTTCTATTTTGCTACTACTACTCAACTTTCTTCTTCATTCATATCTATAATAAATTAAAAAACAAAGTTTTTTTTAAATGGAAAAAGGTAGAAATCAAGGACCCCATGAGCAACCAATCACATCTCTTCTCTCTCCCCCCTTTTCTCTCCCTTGCACTCGGTAAATTTCACCGAAAATGGCCTTCTCTCTCCATCGGTAAACCATGGCGGCGGTGTTACCGCCCGGCGTCGCGCCGTAAAACCCCTTCCCCGATGACCACTCCCTCCCCCCTAATGCATCTATGGCTTTTGGAAGGTGATATTTGTATTATTTATTTTGATGATTGTATCATAACTGTGTATTATCGGTTTGTACAGTAAGTTATATAACTTATACATTGTGGTACATTTATAAAAAATTGTGATACGAATATCATTACTTTGTGTATCATAATTATAACATAATATCATTAGCATTATCGTTACTTTACGTATCATAATCTTAGCATAATATCATAAGCTACTTTAACATGCATACATAGCCCATGTAGCGCATAACCCCGAGTACCCATAAGCATACAAGATATCATTTGGGGAAGTTATTATATGAAAACTATGTTTTGTTGTACCCTCAGTGTGACAAAACATGTATCTTACGACAATCGAGCTCTGACAACTCACAAACAAATTTTACCGTGCTTGATACGTACTCCAGACAACCTAGAATGGACATATAAAACAAATCTAAAATGACATATAGGGGTCCTATGTGGCGCATACAAACTTGCATGTGCCGCATATAAGCTTTTGTCCCAAAAATTGGCAAAATATGTGCCACATACAAGATGTATATGCCACATTAAGGCCCTAAAACGTTTTTTCTTCACCCAAAATCTGTATATACGCCACATACATGATGTTTGCGCCGCATATACTGCACTGTTTGCACAACTCTTTGATTTACACCTCTTTACAACGTTACAGCATTTCCAACTCATCTCCGAGTAATTTACACATGAAATACCTTAAAAAAAACTTATTTGACACCTTCAAAACATCAATTGATTCATGGATTCATTACACACATTATACGATTGATCTAACATCCTAAATGGCCTAAATTGAATCAAACGGAATCGAATCCAACCCCAACCTTAAATCAGAAATCAAATGATACGAATGATCAATTGAACCATAAATCAAGAGAGGAATACCTCACATACCTATAGGTATGATAGAAACACAATCTATGAATCAAATAAGTTGCACAAGGATTCGTTAAAAGGCCAAGAGGTGGGCAGTTTTGAGAGAAAAAAGGGGTTGAGATCAGAATAAACACAATTAGGTTATCCTAATTGACATAACAAACCTAGCGTTAATCTTTCATAATTGCCACTTTAAGTCCATACACTCTAAAACATTACATCGGAGGCTTAATCTTGCTACCGAGAATACTATACAACACTTCACGTTTACTTATTAAATCACAATAAAACACTTATCGTTACATCATTATACATAGAGAAATTCTAGGCTTACAAACTGTTTACAAACAAATTATTACAAACACA
>JAXHQA010000503.1:0-13023 GCA_034093135.1 Erigeron breviscapus
CCGTCGTATGTTTACCCATCCCACCTTCAGGTTTAAACTATCCAGTTGGTACCTTCTTCCACACTTTTGCCCGGCGTCCTCGTCCCCATGCCGCGCCTTTTTGTGCCGTCCCCCCTCTCCGGCCTGCCTCCCCCCGCCTGGCCCGTCCCGCTCCTCCTGCTGGCTCCCGTTCGTTTCCGCTCCCGCTGTGGCTCCCCGCCCCCTGCCCCTCCTGCCTTCTCCCGCCTCCCTGGCCGCCCCTCTCTCCGCTCTCTCTTCCCTCTCGCCCCCGTCTGTCGCCTCGCCCCGTTGTTGTTCTCCTGTCTTTGCTCTTCCTTGCTCTCGTCCCCCTCCCCGGCTTGTTGCGCCGCCCGCTCCCGCAGCCCCGTGTCCTCTCTCCCTCCGCCCTCTCCCGTCGCTCCCGCTGCCTTGGCCCTCCCGTCCGTTTTGCCGTCCTCTCTCCCCCCGTTGCCTGCCTCGTGTTCCCGCCCCTTGGGCCCTTGTCCTTCTCTCGCCCCCGTCCTGCTGCCCTGGCCGTCGTCCCCCTCGTTGCGCCTTTCCGGCCTTCCTCCTCCGCTTCCCTGACTGCCCCCGGCCGCGTCTCTCCTGCCCATTGCTGTCCTTCTCGTGCCTTCGGTTCCTCCCCTCATCTTGTCCCTTTTCTTCCTGCTCTTTCTCTCCCCTGGCTCCCGGTGTCCCGTCCCCGTCTCCTCGTCCTCCGTGTCCGTGTTGTCCGTCCTTTCTCCCTGCTGCTATCCGTCCTTCCGCTCTGGTTCGCCTCCTCTGCTGCTACGCTTCTGCGCTGCTTCTCCTTCTTCCGCCTTCCGTCTTTGCCTTCCTTCTGCCTGGTCTTCTGCTCCGTCGCTCTGCCCTGCCGTGCCGCTTCCCGTGCCGCGTTCCTGCTTCTGCGGCCTCTCCGCCTTCTGCCGTCCTAGTCTTCCCTCCACTTCCCGCTCTTTCTGCCCCCTTCTCCACTGGTCGCTTCCGCCCTCCCCCTTCCCCCTCTTTAGTTCAGGCCCTCGTGCCTGCCCCCGCCTTCTCTTCTCCCTGTATGTCCGTCTGCCACCTGCCCGTATTTTGTTCCGTTCTGTCCCCTTTTTCCCGTCGCCATCTTCTCGCTCCTTGCTGTCTCCGCCTTTTTCCTTGTGTTTTTTTCTCCCTCCCCCTCTCCTCTCCATTCTTTGTCCCCCTTGCCCCTCCTCTCTTCCCCTTGCCCTGCCCGTTCCTCTGTCCCTCTTTCCCCTCCCATGCTCCTTCTGCTCGCCCACCTCCTTCTTGGCCGCCTTGCCCCGCCCGTGCCTCCGTCGGTCTTCTCTCCGTGGGCCGCCTGCTGCCTTTTTTGCCCCCTCGCTCTTGCTGCCCTTTCCCGCTTGCTTGCCCTCTCTGCTGCCTCTTGCTCCACCTGCCCGCCGTCCCGGCCGCCTTCGGCTTTCCTTCCGCCCTTGGCTCCTCTCTCCCTGTGCTTCCGCTCTGTGCCCCTTCCTGCCCTGCCTGCGGCGCTTCTTCCGCTCGCCCTTACTATCTCTTTCCCCCCCCTCGCCCCGCTTCCCTCCTCCGACCGCCCTCCCTTTCTCCTCTCCCCTTACTGGCCTGCTGTCTCGCTGCGTCCTGTCCTCTCCTCCTGGTGCACCTTCTCCTCGTGTTTCATTGGGACGGCTCCGCCGCCTACCGTCCGCCTTTGGTTTGCTTGCAGTGTGGCCCCCTCCCGCGCCTCTTCTTTCCCCGTCCTTGTTCCCGTTCTGGCTTTGTTGGTGGCCTGCCCCCTCCCTTTCTCCTTCTGCCCTCCCGCCCGCGGCAGTAGATAGCCTCTCTTCTTCGCCCTTTACCTTTCTCATGTTTTCCCTCCGTCTTAGGCTGGCCCTTTTGGCCGGTTCCTGCTCCCCTTTTTGTTGCCCGAGTGGCGCGTCGTTCCCCCCTCTCGTCCTCCCAAGCCCTCTCTTCCCGCCTCTGCCCTCTTGGTCCTGTTTGCTTTTCTGCCCTCGTTCCGTGCTCGCCACCCGCGCTGCCGCCTCCCTCTGCATCGGGGTTCAGCCATGCTTATGGTACTGCCCCTTTCCCTTTCTTGTTTTCCCCCACCTTCGCCTTGGTTGCGCCTTGCTTTTGGGCCACCGTCTCTCCCTTCTTGCTCTCCGCCTTCGGCTCGTGGCGTGGCTTCCCCTTGTTCCTCCCACCTTTTCTCGCCCCCCCGTCCGTCCCACTTGCCCCCCACCTCTTTGGTTCCTCTGCTTCCTTGGCCCTGCCTTTTCCTTTATCTTTCTTTTCAACACCAGAAGTCTGAACTTGTTCCCCCTGAACCCCGCGGCCCTTTCCCCCGGTCCATCCGATCTTCTTGGTTGCCTGCCTCCTATTCTTGTGTCGCTGGCACCGTCCCCCCCCGACGGCCCCCGCCTATCCCCTCTTTGGCCCTCTCTGCCCGGCTTATTCGGGCCTCCCGCTCACCGCGTATGTTTGTTCCGTGCCTGCCCCGGTTTCCCCCTTTGTTGTTCGCCGAGGGCCCTCCCCTGGGTCGCCCCCTGCGCCTTCCGTACTGCCCAGCCGCCCCTCCGGCTTCCGTGCTTCCTGCTCTTTTCCTTCGTTTCCCCCTTTTTACTGTCTTCTTCTGCCGGCTGCTGGGGCCGGCGCGCGCCGTCGCCCGGTTTCTTTCTTCCGCCGCGCTCGCGCCTTCTTCCCTTGCTTCGCCGCTTCTGCCCTGCCCCTTCCCGTCGCGCGCCTGCGCTTTTTCCTTCCTCTCCGCTCTTTCCCTTTCTCCTTTTCTTCTGCGGGTCGTTCCCGCCCGCGCGCCGCCATCCCTCTTCCCCCCCTTTTACCAATGCGCCCCGCCATCTGCCCTCTTGGCGCCCTCCGTTCTGCGCGCGCTCCCCTTCCGCTTTTCCCCCTTCGCCTCCTGCTCGCCGCCCCCCGTTCCTTTTCCTTCTGAGCTTCTGCCCCGCTCCTGTCCTTCTTCCCAGCCCGCCCTGCCCCTCTTGCTTCCCCCTTCCCCCCGCTGTCCGCATTCGCCCCTCCGCCGCTTGCCCCTCCTCTCTTCGTCCGCCTATCCCGGCTCCTGCTTTGCCACGCGCTTCTCCCTTCTTGCCTTGTCCGTTATCCCCCCTCCTCAATCCTTATATTCCCCCCCTCGCCTGGCCCTTCCTGGTCCCTTGCCCACTTTGGTCCCCTTAGCGTTCCGCGGCCCCTCTGCCCCCTTTCCTGTCCGCCCGTGCGCCTCGTGTTGGCCGTTCGCGCCCTGTTCCGTCCCTCACCCGCTCCGCCTCGGCCTTGGCCTTCGGTTTGGTTTTCTCTCTCCTGTGCATTCTCTCTATTGCCCGGCGGTGGGGGTTGTGCCGCCGCCGGCGCCCACCCGGGTCCCCCACTCCGCCCTTGTCCCCTTATTTCCTACTGCCCCTCGTTGCCTCTCCGCTTCCTCTCCGCCCTCCTCGGTCCTGTCCGCCGGGGCGCCTCCATCCTCTGCTTGGTGGCTGGTCCCTGGATCCCTTTTGTTGGGGTGTCGCCCTTGCCGCTGCCGGTGCTGCCGCCGGCTCGGTATCTCGTCTGCGGGCTTGGTGCCTGGTGGCCGCTCGGCTTTGTGCGCTGGTGGTGGTGGCCCTCCGGTTCCTTGCTTTGTGGCTTCTGGGGCGCGGGGCGTTTGCGCGGCGGGGGGCTGGCGTTCCGCCTCGGCTTGCTTCGCCTCCCCTCCCCTCGTCCCCCTCCCCTTTCCGCCCGCGCCTCCTCTCTCCTGCCGTGGCTCCTCGTCCTCGCCCGCCGACTCCCTTTGTGGGCCCTCTCCCCCTTGCCTGGTTTTGGGCTCCCTCCGTCCCCCCCCGACTTCTGGTTCCCCGCTGCTCTCCGCCCGTTGCCTCGTCCCCGCCTTCGCGCGCGCTTTCCCTCGTCGTTCCCTCCCGGGTCCCCCTTCTTTTGTGGCCCCGTACGTGTCCTTTTCTGGGTCCCGTCTCGGTGTGGCTGCCCCCCGTTTTCGCCCCTCCCTGCCTCCTCGCCGCGGCGCGTTCTGGTTTCCCTCCCGTCCTTGTTTGCTTCTGCGCCTCCCTGCTCCCTTCTGCTGGTCCGCCGCTTCTGCCCGCTTCCTCCTCCGCCTCCCCCGGTCTCCTCTGCCGCCCGCTCCCCCCCTTTGGCCCTGCCTCCGCGCTCTTCTCTTCCCCTTCTCCTTTTTGTCTCCCTTGCCGCGCCGCGGCTCTCCGCGCCGGTCTCCCTGGCCCTCCCTTACCCGCTCTCCCCCCCTTCCCCTTGGGGTCGTGCGCGTTGGTCCCCCCCTCACTGGTGCACCCCCACGCCTCTCCCCTCTTTTGCGTCCCGCCGCCCCTCCCCTCTCCCCCCCCCCCGCCCTCCGCTCTGTCCGCGGTCTCCCGTTGCCCTTTCTCTCCCTGTCCCCTGCCCCGTGCGCCCACCCCTCCTCCCTTGCCTCCTTTGCGTCTTTTTCTCCCCCCTGGGGGCGGTTCGCGGTCGTTCCGCTGCCGGGCCGTTCTGCCCCCCGCGGGTGCTGCCCCCCTCTTTTTGGTCCCTCCTTTCGCGTGCCGGCTCTCGCTGTTCCTCCTTCCTCCCGCCCTGCTGCCTCCCGCCTTCCGCCCGTCCGCTGCTCCCTTGATTGCAGGCCTTGGCGTCTACCGCCTCTGCCGGGGCTGGTCCCCTTTGTTGCTCTTCCCCTTCCAGCTGTGGTCTGGTCTCTTCCCTGCGCCCCCCGTTGCTCCTCTTGCCTCGGCTTTGCCCTGCGTGCCGGTCTTCCGGCCCTCTGGTCCGCTGTTTTCCCCTCCCTTGCTGGCTTCTCTTCCCTGTTCTCGTGCATTCTGTGCCGCTGCCGCTGCTTTCGCCCTTTGCGCTTTCCCCTCCCGTGGCCCCGGGCTTGCCCCCGTCTGCCTTCGCGCGCCCTCCGCGAGCACTTTGCTGCTCGCGCGTCCTGCCCACGCCGTCCTGCCCGCCGCCTCCCGGCCTTTGTCTTTCCGCTGGCCCCCCCGGCTTTTCCCTTTCCCCCCTTTCTGGGGTCCGTCCGCCTTTCCTGCCGCGCCGTTTGCGGGCCCCCCTGTCCCCTTTTTCCTCCCCCGTCCTCTTTCTTCTCTTTTCCGTGGCGCCTGTGTGCTCCCCTCCGCTGCCCCCCTGCGCCCTTCGGGTCCGGCCTCGTCTGCCCGTCTGCCCCGTGTCCCCCCATTGGCCCCGTCTCCCCTCTTGCCCCGCTTTTGTCTTTCCGATCTCCCCCCCATTCTGCGCTGGTCCGTTTCCCCGCGCTCTGCCCCCTCTCCGTCCTTCCCCTTCCCCTGCCCTCTTTTGCTCTTCTGCCGTGCTTCCGTTCCCCTTTCCGCGCCCCCGGTTCCCCCCCTCGCCCGCCGGTTTCTTTTCTCGTTTGCCCCTGTTTCCCCTTCCCCCTGCCGTGCTGCTCCCTGCCTTCCTCCGTGCCCCGCTCGTCTCCCCCCGGCGTTCGCTCGCTCGGCGCGCCCCCTTCCCTGGCTCGCTCCGCCTGGTGCCCCCGCTCCGTGTCCCTGCGGCGTTCCTCCCCCGCTTCCCCGTCTCCGGCTTTTCCCTCCCCTCCACTGCCTCGCTTTTCCCGGTTTTGCCCTCTCCCGGTTTTGTCCCCTCCGGCGCGTTGCTTCTCCGTGGGCCTCCCGTGCCCTTCCCTCTCTCCTTTCCGCCTCTGCTCCCGCCTGCCCTGCTCCCGTGCGCTCGCTGTGCTTGGTTTTCGCGTGCCTCCCCGGCTTGTGCGCTCTGGCCCTGGCCCTCGTGTTCTCCCCCCGCTTGGCGTCTTTGTGTCCGTCCCCCCCTCCTCCGTCCGCTGGTTTTTCCTCCCTCGCCTCTGCGCCCCCCCTTGCTGCCGCCCTGTCCTCCGCTTCTGCCGTGGCTCGTGCTCCTGCCGTCTGTTTCTTCCTCGTCCCGCTTCCTCCTTTGCCCCCCCGGCCCTGCCCCCCGTGGTCCTTTTCCTGTCTCTCTTGCCCCTGCCTGCTCCGCCTCTGCCTCCCCCCTTCGCTCTCGCCTGGCGCCTTTGGGCTCCCCCCGCCCCTCTGGGGCCCCCCTTCCGGTCTCTGCCGCTCCTTTTCCCCGCCTTTGCCTGTGCTTCTCTGGGCTCCGCCTGCCCTCTCGCCCCCGGCCTGTTGCCCCCCTTCTGTCTGGTCTCCTTGCCGTTCCCTCCTCCGTGCCCCAAACAAAAAAAAAAAAAAAAAAAAACCCCGCCTCCCCCGCTCTTTTGTCTGGTCCCCTGGTTTTCCCTGTGGCTCCGCCTCCCCGTTCCTGGCGCCGCCCTCGGCGTCTCTTTTGCTGCGCCTGCCTCCCCTTGCTCTTTCTTTCCTCCCTCTCTGCCCTCTTTTTTCTTGGTTCCTGCCCCTCCTCTTCCTTTTGTTTTCCTTGCCGTCCCCGCCCCTCTGTCCGTTCCCCCTCCTCCTCCTTTCCTCCTCCGCCGCCCTGCTTTTCGCCCCCTTTTCCCCCCTCTTCTCCTTTGTCGCCCCCCCCCCCTCTCCTCCCCCTCCTTGTCCTCCCCGGCTCTCCCTTTTTCTTCCTGCCTCTGCTACGTTTTCTCCCTTGCCCCCGTTCCCCCTTATTTCCGCGCTGTTTCGTGCGCGTCTCCTACCAGGCTCTGGGTGCTTGTCTCAGACCATATAAGGCTTTGTTCAGTCTGTACACCCACTGTGGTTTTTCTTCATTGATGAACCCTGGTGGTTGATGCACATACCTCCTTCTTCTCGTTCTCCCTTCCGGCCTGCCCTTTTGCCCTCCCTTTGCTCGCCTTTCCCTTGCTGCTGCGCTGCCCCCGCTCCGCCTCTCTGCTCGCTTCCCGTCTCGCCCCTGGTGCCCCCGTTTCCTCCCCTCTCTTCCCTCTTCTTGTGCCTCTCCCTTGCCCCCCGTCTTGCTTTGTTTCTTCTGCCTGTGCCCTTCTTCCTCCATCTTGTTTCTGAAGACCCCTCTTGTCCCAATTGGTTCCTTCTTCCGGTTACTGGGACCCCGGCCCGCGTTCCCATACATCGTTTCTTTTAAACTGGTTGAGCTCATCTTGCATGGCTTCAACCCCGCTTGGGTCTTGCATAGCCTCGTCAATCTTCTTGGGTTCCTTCGCGCTCCGCCGCTGCCGTTTCCGCCTTGCTCGCTTGTGGCTCTTCTGGTCTGCCCCCCCCTCCCTGGCCGTCTCCCCTCTTCGGCTTTCTCTTTCTGCGTCCTTCCTCGGCGTCTCTTTTGCTGCGCCTGCCTCCCCTTGCTCTTTCTTTCTCCCCCCCCTTCTGCTCTGGTGTGTGTGCTGCGGCGCCGTTCTGCGCTCTGCCCGTTTCCGTGCCGCCGGCCTCCCGCGTGGCCTTTTCTGCCTTCCGTGCCCTTGTCCCTTCTGCGCTGCCCCCGCTCCGCCTCCCCCCCCTTCTGCTCTGGTGTGTGTGCTGCGGCGCCGTTCTGCGCTCTGCCCGTTTCCGTGCCGCCGGCCTCCCGCGTGGCCTTTTCTGCCTTCCGTGCCCTTGTCCCTTCTGCGCTGCCCCCCTTTTCCCGTCTCTTGTTCCCGCCTCTCCGGCTTTGTTCCGTCTGTCCCCCCCTGTGGTTTTTCTTCCTTGCTCTGGTCTGCCCCCCTCTCCTCCCCTCCTTGGCCTTTCTGCGGGTGGTCCCGGCCTGGCCTTTTCCCGCTTGCCGCCTTGGCTTCCTCCCCGGTCCCCTGCCTTGCCTCCTCCCCCTTTTCCCGTCTCTTGTTCCCGCCTCTCCGGCTTTGCGCTTTGCTGCCTCTCCTCGGCCGTCTCCTTCCTCCGCTTTTGCCTCGCCTTTTCCCCGCTGCTTCGCGTTCTTCCGCCTGTCTCCTGGCCCCCCTCCCTGGCCGTCTCCCCTCTTCGGCTTTCTCTTTCTGCGTCCTTCCTCGGCGGTCTTCTTGTGTCTTTTGCCCTCCCCCGCTCTGTTCTGCGTGTCGCCCGCCGTTGCCCCGCTTCCGCCCCGCCCTTCTTGGCCGCCCCGCTTCCTTCCCCTCCTTCTTCGCCGCTTCCCTCCGCGTTCGCTTCTTTCTTTCTCCCCCCCCTTCTGCTCTGGTGTGTGTGCTGCGGCGCCGTTCTGCGCTCTGCCCGTTTCCGTGCCGCCGGCCTCCCGCGTGGCCTTTTCTGCCTTCCGTGCCCTTGTCCCTTCTGCGCTGCCCCCCTTTTCGCTTGTGCTTGCGCTCCCTTTGTTTGCTGCGCGCCCTGCTTTCCGCCGCCGCTTCCCTTTTGGCCCTGCGGCCCCTCCCCCCCCTCTGCATCTTCCTCCCCTCCCCGGGTGTCCTTCTTTCCTGCTCTGGTCTGCCCCTTCCCTGGTCCCCCCGGTCCCTGTGCCGCCTGTGCCGCGGTTCCGTTCTCCTCCCGCTTTGTTTTGTCTTGCCTGCCGCTCTTTTCTGCTTCCCCTTTCCCCCCCTGGCCCTGGCTTGTCTTTCTTGCCCGCCCTCGCGGGTCTCCCCTCCCCCCGTTGTTTTCTTGCCCCCTTCTTCCTGTTCTTGCCGTTCCGCTGGGCTCCTCTCTTGTCCCCCCCTTGTGTCGATTCCCTGCCTTTGCCTCGCCCCCTTGTTTCCGCCGGTCGCAGGCTTCCTCTCCCTGCCCTCCCTGTTTCCCTTCCTTGGTGCCCTCCGTCCCCCTTTCCCTCTCTGTTGCCTCTGGTGCCTTGTGCCCTCTCCCCTCCCTTGCCGCCCTCCTCCCCCCGTTGCCTGCCCCTGCTCCGGTTCTCTTTCCCCCCCCTTCCCCTCTGCCCCCGTGTGCCTTTGCCTTGCCCCCTTCTTCCCCCCCCTCTCCCTCCGTTTTTCCTTCCCACTCCTTTCCCCCCCTGGCCCTGGCTTGTCTTTCTTTCTCCCCCCCCTTCTGCTCTGGTGTGTGTGCTGCGGCGCCGTTCTGCGCTCTGCCCGTTTCCGTGCCGCCGGCCTCCCGCGTGGCCTTTCTGCCTTCCGTGCCCTTGTCCCTTCTGCGCTGCCCCCCTTTTCGCTTGTCTTTGCGCTCCCTTTGTTTGCTGCGCGCCCTGCTTTCCGCCGCCGCTTCCCTTTTGGCCCTGCGGCCCCTCCCCCCCCTTCTGCTCTGGTGTGTGTGCTGCGGCGCCGTTCTGCGCTCTGCCCGTTTCCGTGCCGCCGGCCTCCCGCGTGGCCTTTCTGCCTTCCGTGCCCTTGTCCCTTCTGCGCTGCCCCCCGTTTTGCCTTTTGTTTCGGTTGCCGCGGCGGCGTTTCCCCTTTTTTCCCCGTGCCTTCCCCTCTGCCCTTGTCTCGCCCCTCGTTGCCCTTGCCTTTCTCCCCTTCCCCCCTTGCTTCTTCCTTCGCCCCCTGCGCCTTCCCCGCCTCTGCGGTCGCCGGCTCCGTGGGGGCGCTCTTTTTCTTCTTCTTTCGGTCTCCCTGCCCCCTCTGCCCTTGTCTCGCCCCTCGTTGCCCTTGCCTTTCTCCCCTTCCCCCCCTGGCCCTGGCTTGTCTTTCTTGCCCGCCCTCGCGGGTCTCCCCTCCCCCCGTTGTTTTCTTGCCCCCTTTCGGCCCCTGCTTTCCGGTTATTTCTTTCCGCTTTGGCCGTGCCTCTCCCTCCGTGCTTCTGCTCCCCTGCAGCTCCACCGCCCCTCTATGCCTCTTTGTGCTGCCCCCGCATTTTTTCCTTGCCGCCTCTGGCCTTGGTGCTTTCCTCCCCGCTTTACTCCCTCTTGTTTCTTTTCCCGGCTGGCTTTTCCTTCTTCCTTTTCCCCTTCTCCGTTGCCCCCCTCGCCTGCCCTCTTATTCGCGCCCCTGCCCCTCTTTCCGTTCTTTTCGTCCTGGCCTGCCTGGCGTTCGTCCGCCGCCTTCTTTTCCCCCTTTTTCGGCTTTCTGCCCGCCCTGTCTCCCCCCGCGCTGTCCGCCTCTCCCCGCCCCCCGGTCCCGTTTGTGTTTCCTTCATTTTCCCCGCCCCCCTTCCTGCCCTTTTTCCTTCCCCTCTCCCCACCGCGCCGCCGCTTCGCTCATGCAGCCTTTGCGCCCCCTGCCCGGTCTTGCTCTTCTTGTGCCCTGCCCCCCTGTCCCTCCCTTCTTCTTCTCCTCCGCTGCTTCCTCCGCTTCTTCCCCTTTTTCCGTTTTGGCCCTCCTCCCCCTGTTGCTTGCGTTGTCTTGTGCCCGCCGCGCCCTCTGTGCCTTTCCCTTCTTGTCTTTGGCCTTCTCGCTGTCCTCCGCTCTTCTGCCCCCTCGCCTGGTTCGGCGCCGCTTGTGCTGCTGCTGGTGCCTCGCTCTGCCTTCCTTCCTGCCTGTCCTTTCTTGCCCCTTCCGCCTTCCGCTTCCGCCTTGTCCTCGCCGCCCTGGCCGCCCCCGGTTTGCCCGCTCGCTTTGCTTTGGCCTTCCCCCGCTTGCCCGTTTTCGCCCGCCTGGCCCCCGCTCCTCCTTGTCCTCTCCTTCCCTCCTGCGTCCCCTTCGCCGCGCCCCCCGTTTTTTCCCCCTTCCCGCCCACCCCTCTTCTTCTCGCGTCCGCCCTGTCCCTCCTCCGCCGCTCGTCGCGCCGTCCTCCTGGTTCCGCCTCCTGCCCCCCCCGCCCTGGTCGCCTGCTTCATTGGTCCTCCTGTACCGACCGCTCTATCCCTTTGTTCTCTTCCGTCTCTCTGCCGGCTCCCTCCCGGGCCGCCCGCGTGTGCCTTTGCCCCGTTTTGCTTGTCTCCCGCCTCCCCGCTTCCCTTTTTCCCCTTTCGCCTGTCCCCTGTCCGCCCCTTTTCGCCCCGCCTTTCTTTCCTTTGTTCCCCCCGGGCTTTCCGTTGCTTCCCGCGCTTTGTCCCTCTGCTGTCCGTTTGCGTTTCCCGTTTCCCTCCGGGCCGCGCCCCGCCCGCCTCCTCTCTTTTGTTTCCCGCCCCTTTTCTTGTGCCCCTTGTCTCCTTTGTTGCCTTCCCCTGTGTCCTTCGTTCCTCCCCTTCCTTTGGCCTTTTTCCCGTCCCCCGCGTGGGCCTCCGGGTTCCGGCCCTGCCTTTCTCCTCTTTTGGTCCTTCGTGTACCGGTCCCCCGTCTCTGCCTGCTTCCTCCGCCGCCCTGCTCCTTCTCCTTCGGTGCCTGCCTTCGCCCGTCCCCTCGGTCTTTCTGCCCCCCGTCGCCCGCCTTCCTGGGGCCCCGGGTCCTTCTTTTCCCGCATCTCCGGCCCTGGTCTATTCCCCGCCGCCCTCTCCTTTCGCCTGCCTGCTTTCCCTGTTTTGCCCGTTTTCCCTGTTCCCTCCCCTTGGGCCCCGCTTCTTTGGCCCGTGTCCGTGTCCCCTTCTGCGCTGGTCCTCCTTGTTGTTGCTGCTCGCGGGGTGGCGTCGTGTTCTTCGGGTCCGGCGCGTTCTTGTTGCCCGTCCGCCCTCTCACTGCCGCTCCCCGGTTCCCGCCTTGCCTCCTTCCCCCTTGCTGGCTCTGCTCCCCCTTGTGCGTCCCCTCTCGCCTGCTTCCCTCCCCCCGCCTGCCTCCCCCTGCTCTTGCTGGCCCCGTTCCGTTTCCGCCTCCGCTCTGGCTCCCCGCCCCCCTTGCCTTCCGTCCCCGCTGCCCGCTCCCTGCCGCCCCTCTCTCCCGCTCCCTCTCTGTCTCCTCCGTCTGTCGCCTTCCGCCCCGTTTTTTCTTTCTCCTGTCTTTGCTTTCTTGCTCTCTCCTCCGGCTTGTTGCGGCCCCCGCTCCGTGTCCGTCTCTCCTGCCCTGCCCGTGCTCTCCCTCCTGGCCCTCCTCGTCCGTTTCCTTCGCGTCTCTCTTCCCCCGTTGCTCCTGCCCTCCGTTTCCCGCGGTTTCCCCGTTATGTGCGCCGCCTTTGTCTTTCTCGCCCCCGTCCCTGCTGCCCTGGCCCCGCTCGTCCCGTGGTTGTGCCCTTTCCGTCCTTCCCTTCCTTCCTTCCCTGCTTGTCCTCGGCCGCGTCTCTCCGTCCGTTGCTGTGCCTTCCTCGTCCTCCGTTTCCTCTCCTTTCCCCTTGTCTTTTCTTCTAGCTCCCTCTCTTCCCTGGGTCCGGTCTGTCCCGTCGTCTTCCTCGCCTCCGTGTCCCGTGTTTGTCCTCCTTTCCTCCTTGCGCCGTGCTTCCCGTCTTCCGCTCTGGTCGCCTCCTCTTTGCTCGCTTCTGCGCTGCTTCTCTTCTTCCTCCTTCCGTCTTTGCCTTCCGCCCCTGCCTGCTTCCCGCTTTCTCCTCGCTCTTGCCCTGCCGTGCCGCTCCGTGCCGTCCTTCTGCGCGGCTCCGCCTTCTTGTCCCCGTTTCCCTGCCCTTCCCGCTCTTTCTGCCCTTCTCACTTGGTCGCTTCCCCGCCCTCCCCCTTTATATATACTCGTTTTTCCTCAAACGTTCCTTTATAAACAAATTATAAATAACATACATAGGACTTGCACAATGATTTACAATGAAGTAAACACCATATAAGTACGATAACCCACTATGTTATCTAATGAAAATGTGCCTAGGACTCAGTCACCGATTACCAAAAACATGATCTCCTTGACTGTGTCCTCGCACCAATGAAGGGAATTAGTTTTCTTCGTCAAGAACCCAGGCCCTTTTTGTCCAGATTCTCCCCGAATCATCTCGATATGCAAATTCTCCCCATCCTCCTTTACCCAAAATCTGAGTTAAATGATTTGAATCATCTTGATACACCTTCTTGTGGAAGGCATTAGATGATTCACCAACATGATAGCTCTGAGAAGTTGATCTGAAATCGTTTCCACTTCTTCCAGTAAATCGATCATAATAAGTATTATGATATTATGTAGGCTTAGCATATGATCTCACTTCATATGAGTATGAAGGATATCTACTTTTAGACTTCTCAGATCTTTTACTTGAAGAAGCATAGGTTAAGGGAACCGATTTCTTGACAACACCCTTTGATCTTTGAGTGGACACGGCAAATGGAGAATTTTTGAGAAGAACCAACAAGATTTCCTGTTGATCTCTTGTATTGTTCTTTCACCATATCTTTTCCCTCCATCTTTTGAGAACTAATTCTCAAATTTCTCTCATTGAACCTGGATAAGTTGTCTGAAGATTGATCAACATTGCTTGTAGATGCATGAATGTTTGATCCCTTGCTTGGGCATTTACTTGCAGAGTGACCTTTCTCACGACATATAAAGCAGGAAATTCTCTTGTTGTTTCGTTTCCTTTTGAATTTTTTGAGATTTTCTTCAGTAATGGGAATTCCATACTCAGTCATCTCTTCTATGCAAGA
>JAXHQA010000504.1:0-5000 GCA_034093135.1 Erigeron breviscapus
CCAAACGTATTACCAAGTCCATCATTTACTCAAAACAACGCGTATATACACTTCGGAGGATTTTACTTTCATCAAGTTTTAGATGCTTATGTATAGGGTCATCCGCAGCCTTCCCACCACATCTAAAACTCTTTGAAAGTAAAACCGACTTCTATGTATACACTACTATCCTAAACACTGCATAATAATCACAAACAAGGGCATAATATGTGTGTCCAAACAATAAGACGTCAATTAATGTATCGAATAGAGTATGTTTGCGTGTATATCCGCACAAATAAATAAGCACATGCATAATCAAATCCATCCACTAGTCCATCGTACCACCATCCAAACGAAACCACAAGGCACATACATTTCATACGACTTTACATTTAAGGAACCATAGATGCTTATATATAGGGTCGCCCGCAGCCTTCCCACCACATCTACAACTCATTAAATGTATCATCGTCTTCCATGTATGCACAACTATCCTAATAAATTACAATATCACAATCACATTCGTAAACCATCACACACTCAATCAAAACTATCTATCAATCGACAATCAATCAGAATTTAACTAGACAGTCAATCAAATCAACCAAACAATCCAACAACACGTATATGTACACTTTTCAGCCCGAATCTCTATTGAGTAGGGAGCTACGAAACTCACCTGATCGGCAAAGAAGTTATGTTTGATACAAAGTTGAGTTACAGTCGCTCGATGTTCGCTTCGCGTCCAAAACCTAAATATCGATCATGTACATAGGTATAGGACCCGTTTACTCTTGAACCAAAACCCTAAATCGATCTTCAATGCTATAGGACCCGTTTTGAAGTTACATTTGACCTTCTAACACCTAAATACACTTACCCAAACCCATATTTCATTCCATAACATCATCAAATCTTCCAAATCGAACAAACCCTAATTAAACCCTAATTAACCCAAAACTCATTTTAAGGCGATTTAGAACTTGTAAATGTACGAGATGACTAGAAACGAGTAAACTAACATAAATAGAAGTAAATGGGATGAATTGGACTTACCAAAACTTCTTTCCCAAGCTAGAACCCGATTATGGCAAAATGGGTAAAATAGTTAGAACTTCAACCTTTGATTCTTCGATATGACGATAACGAGGTACAAATGACTATGATTCTAATGTTATATCAGTTCCAAATCACCAAGTCGATGTAGATGAGACGAAGAAATGAAATGGTTTCCTTGCTTTTTCTTTTACTTGAGAGAAAGTGAGAAAGAAAGATAGAAAAGAGAAATGAGAGGTGCAAGAGAAGATAAGGGAAATGGGTCAAGGGGCTGATGGGTCGTGGATGACCCACGGGCCGACCCGTTTCTCTTCTCAAGCCAAATTAAATCGTTAGACATTTAAACACCGATCAAAACACATTATTGACCCGAATACAACACATTGCCATTTAATTCACGAAACGACCCAGATAACTTCCACATTGTCATTTAATCACCAAAACGACCCGAATACTTCATTAACCTATATTGTTAGTCAAATTACACATAAAGTCAAACGGTCAAACTCACGGATGTTACAATCATACAAACTTCCTAAATAAGCCTTGCATCTGTCAGACTAAGTCAGATCAAATTCTATCGGTTCGATATCTAGCTACACTATTATACAAGAAGATCATGAAAGATCTTTTAAATTTTAAATTATTACAGTAAATCTTGAAAAATCTTTATATTCCTCAAATCTTGAAAGATCTTAAAATTAAAATAAATTTATTAAATTTAAACATAGATCTTGAAAGATCTTTTAAATTTTAAATTCTTACAATAAATCTTGAAAAATCTTTTTTGCTATATACGAGTATTGTAACAGTCCATATATACATATTTTTGAATTTGAATTTCAAATTATCTTTTAGATAATTTGAATCATAAAACCTACCAACACATTACACATTTATCTATGAATTTCCCTATATAAACTAATAACTTCATGAATCATAAAACTTACAAACACCCATTCATATTCTCTCTTTTTCCTTTTCCTTCAACCACATATTTCTTTTTCTACAATTACAATATATAGTTTGATAGTTTGAAATATATAATTATACAAAATATTTAAAAGAAAAATCGTTGTTATATTGGTATAACAATTTTAGCAATTTTTCTTTAAGCTTTTTCACAATGTTTCTTTCTTTATTCACATAAATCACTTTGTTTGACTCACTCGATATCTAATGTTGGTTGTCCCGATTTGGGATTAGTTTTATCTTATACCAAAAGCCTATTACTGTTATGTATAGTTTTACAACAGAGATCATTTGATTCAAATCATTTGTTTAAACGGAGAAATCATGGTTGTATGACATTTTAACTGTGTTTCTTGATTCTTAATAATACAGTTTTAATGATTCAACCGTGTTTCTTCGTTTAGACTAATGCCTTGAATCACTCAAAATAGAATCATGACTTGGATATTACAAATTCCTTAGTCGAGTCACATCCTACGCTAAATTTTTAAACTAAATTTCACTTAACAAAACATAGATTTTATTAAAAAAATATATTTTAAATAGCTCTTGTAAAAGGCAAATTTTTTAACAAAAATGTGAATAACAATAATAATAATAAATGTTATTTATGTCATTAATTTTTAGTTATATGATATTTTTAAAATATTTTTTTTTATATTTTTAAAATGTGAATAACTAAATTATCAGTTCGTTGTTAACGAACTGATAATACGGAAAATAGTCTAATAAATTAAAACCTAAATTGTAAAGACAGTATTTTCTTTATATTTAATTCAAGTTATGTATTTGCAGTAAAATAATCAAATAAATATCAGATACAATATTAATTGTTTAAAATAAAATCAAAAAATTCCAAACTGAACTGTAAAATCAGTTTGAAATTTTTTTTCTAAATATATACTCGTATTTGAGTTGAAGTTACTTTATTATTAAATTATTATGTTATATCATTTCATTTTTGTGTTGTACTTTATTATACACCGGTTTAAATATAAAAATATATTTTACAAGGTTTAAATATATTTCCGATTCACATTCATGTTTTATAAAACTTTTAATTATTCAAGGATACAAAAAAAAGTTAAATATATTTTACGAGGCTTTAAATTCAATATGTCAAGCACAATAGCCTTTTTATTTGCAGTAATATCTTCAATGAAATTTAAATGATAGCGACCAAGCCTGATCATCACATCTTCAGCTTCTCTATCAATTTTCAATAAATCTTCAGAATCTTTTAAACAAATATTAGAAAACTTCCCAACTTTCTTGGCAGTTTTCACAACTTTGTCTATTAAATCAATAACTTTTGGCCCATCAGCAAGATACCTGCACATATATGGAATTACTTCGGTTTTGAACCGGAAATATTTTCACAATAATTATAAAAATAAAATTTTATGGCTAATATATGAATGAATAAAAGTAATATTTTATATAATAATACATTATGTTATGTTATTTTAAATATTTACACCTTATAGACAGCATGTGTCACATTGGTTTCGAATAAAGTGGTACTTTAGTTGTCTCTAATAAGTCCATTCAATAAAAAAAAAAATTAACTGATTATTTACAATTACTTTTGTAACTTTAGATAACAATGTATTAATTTAAAAACAAATTGTCTTAAAAATATATATTATCATATTATCATAACAAATATATATCAGCTTCATGTATGTACAAACTATATTATTACAAAAGACATATATAATAAAACATAAAATTACAGTAGTTTATACTATGTATAATATATATATGAATTTCAACATAGACAGAAAATAGCAACACCACGAGATTTCAACAGTGCTTTATCCAATTCAAATCTAATTGAAGATCCTACAGATAAACGTGTTTCTGTATGAATTTCAACATAGACAGAAAATAGCAACACCACGAGATTCCGACAGTGCTTTATCCAATTCAAATCTAATTGAAGATCCTACAGATAAACGTGTTTCTGTCATAAACTTCCTCCAGTCACGTTTAATTACCAAATGCGAAAGGTAATGTGGTCTTCTTCTGTCCTTCCTAAATTCCAATTGTGCTGTGTACTCCAATTTTCCATATATTAAGAATGCGAGCTTATACTCTAAATTCAACTTATATTTTCGTACAAAAGGTGCTGGCACAGTCTACAAATAAATAAGTCATAATGTCATATTATATTAATATAATAAAGATTAGAAAACTTCCCAACTTTCTTGGCAGTTTTCACAACTTTGTCTATTAAATCAATAACTTTTGGCCCATCAGCAAGATACCTGCACATATATGGAATTACTTCGGTTTTGAACCGGAAATATTTTCACAATAATTAAGAATGCGAGCTTATACTCTAAATTCAACTTATATTTTCGTACAAAAGGTGCTGGCACAGTCTACAAATAAATAAGTCATAATGTCATATTATATTAATATAATAAAGATTAGAAAACTTCCCAACTTTCTTGGCAGTTTTCACAACTTTGTCTATTAAATCAATAACTTTTGGCCCATCAGCAAGATACCTGCACATATATGGAATTACTTCGGTTTTGAACCGGAAATATTTTCACAATAATTATAAAAATAAAATTTTATGGCTAATATATGAATGAATAAAAGTAATATTTTATATAATAATACATTATGTTATGTTATTTTAAATATTTACACCTTATAGACAGCATGTGTCACATTGGTTTCGAATAAAGTGGTACTTTAGTTGTCTCTAATAAGTCCATTCAATAAAAAAAAAAATTAACTGATTATTTACAATTACTTTTGTAACTTTAGATAACAATGTATTAATTTAAAAACAAATTGTCTTAAAAATATATATTATCATATTATCATAACAAATATATATCAGCTTCATGTATGTACAAACTATATTATTACAAAAGACATATATAATAAAACATAAAATTACAGTAGTTTATACTATGTATAATATATATATGAATTTCAACATAGACAGAAAATATATATATATATATATA
>JAXHQA010000504.1:10000-13248 GCA_034093135.1 Erigeron breviscapus
AGTAGTATTTTATTGCTTTTTTTTAATAAATATAAATATCTACTTATAGAGTCCTAGACTTTGTAATCATAGGTTATAATTAAAGCAGGTGACACAGTACATATGGAGGCTTTCTGACAATTTTTTTATGATTACTTACTGTCATCTATTAAAAATTAAAATTTCAAACATTTTTAAACAATTTAGTATATTTTATAAAAGTTACTTTTTTTTACAGGTTATAAAAATTACTTGAATGGGTTTACTTTTCATTTATCAAGGAAAAATAAAATAATAACAATCAGATTTCATACTATTTTAATTGACAAGTAATCGAAAATACAACAATACATGTTTATTAGAACAAATATTCGAGGCCCGTTACTATCGAATTCATAGGCCCACAATGAAATGTCCAACACTCAAGTTGAATCTTATCTTATATATACTGTAGGTATATTGTAATTGACGATTTACTTTATCAATTTTACCTAAAACACTTCAGAATCCAGATTTATATAATAGTACTATTCTACTATCAATAACACTATTTGCAAATATAAATCATAACAAAAATTGCATTCAATACAAATTTATAAAGACTGTAAGTACTATGGAAAAAAAAGGTACTATACAAAAGACAGAATTAAACGGAAAATGACTCCAATCATCAGAAGAACAGATGAAATAAGCAAGTTGCCCGATTCAATCATAATAGATGAAATTCTAAGTCTTTTACCAAAATCTAAAGAAGCCATCAAGACAGGTATTCTATCGAAACGGTGAAAGAATTTATGGCGGTCAGTCCCCATTCTTGCTTTTGATGATTTCCAGTATTATACACCTCCAATGATCCTTAATAATCATTGTTATTACAATACCATACCATTGAAAATTTCTACATTACCGTGAATAGAACAATTGATCAGTATGAAGTATAACATGTTGAAAAATTCCAACTAGCAGCCAATTATGATACTAAGTTTGCTACTTATATAAGCAATTGGATTAAATATTGCATAAAAAAAAAGGTTAAAATTTTTAACCTTTGCTTAAAGCAACCAGAAAAAAATTGCATGTATTATATTGAATTGGATTCGTTTTACACGAATACATATTTTACAAATATG
Organism: Erigeron breviscapus; assembly: GCA_034093135.1. NCBI lineage: Eukaryota > Viridiplantae > Streptophyta > Magnoliopsida > Asterales > Asteraceae > Erigeron > Erigeron breviscapus. The sequence continues at coordinate 11,110 of JAXHQA010000504.1, forward strand.
GAGTTGGAATTTTGCAACCTACAACCAAAAGTTACCTTTAATTGGAATAATCTTACAGAATTAAGTTTAGGATATTGCGATCTTCAACCAGAATTGCTGCAAAATATTTTAAGAGGTAGTCCTATGTTAATATCTCTGAAATTTGATTGTTGTGATGGTTCTGTACTACATATAAATTCAGAAAGTGTTAAAAATTTGGTACTCAAGAATTTCAACACTTCAGAAGATACTGATAGTATAGAAATCAATGCTCCTAATATACAATCCCTAGCAATTGTCGGAGTTTTGGCTACATATATCATGTTGATATCAAATGTTCCTTCTTTGTTGAAAGTGGATTTAAATTATAAAATACCGAAAAAATTGATGAAGATAAGTGAAGAAGAAGAAGAAGATATAATGAACGATATTTTCATTAGTTTACAACATGTTCCCAACATTCTCATTGGATATCATTGTCGTAAGGTAAGATTTCCTTAAAGGTTATATGTAATAATTCAATCCGTTCTCTGATGTTTCTAATTTTTATTTTTTTTAAATTAAAGGTATTCAGACGTCGTCATGTTCGAGATTGGAATTCTTCATCAAACATAAGTTTTTCAGATTCACAACTGTAACATCCGTAAATTTTGACCCGTTGACTTTATGTGTAATTTGACTAACAATTTGAGTTAATGAATTAATTGGGTCGTTTTGTGAGTTAAATGGCAATGTGGTATATTCGGGTCGATAATATGTGTTGGTCGGTATTTAAATGTGTAGCTATTGTGTTGTGACTTGTGAAGGGAGCGGGTCGGCCCGTGGGTAGTCCAAGACCCACCAGCCACCCAATGACCCATTTTCCCCCCCCCTTATCCCTTTCTCCCCCTCTCATTCTCATTTCTATCTATCTATCTCTTTCTCTCTTTCTCTCTTTCTCTCAAAAACAAAGCAAGATCATTCTTCTCTTCTCCCTACCATCTACTTAGTGTTTAGAAAGGGTATAACACTAGATTCATCACCATCTATACCACATTATCGTCATATCGAAGAATCAAAAGGTGGAAGTCTTGCATTTTGTCCATTTGACCTAATTTCGGGTTCTAGCTCAAGAGAAGTTTTGGTAAGTCAAATTCATCCCATTTATACCTACTTATGTTTGTTTATGCATTTCTAGTCATCTTGAACTTTTACAAGTCCTAAATCGGCTTAAATCTCGTTTTAGGTCAATTAGGGTTTAAATTAGGGTTTGAAGGTTTTGAGTATGATTTTGATGTTTTGGTTGAATTTGTGGATTGGGTTATGTTTATTTATGGTTAATGGTGTTTATTTATGCTTCAAATCAAGTTACAAGGCTTTACAAATCGTTTTGGATGTCTTATGGGTTGTTTTTGGGTTTTTGGTTCGGACTGCAGCTGCTGCTGCTTCTGGCCAGAACTGGGCCACTGCGGCGCAGTGGCTTAGGCCTAGCCCACTGCGGCGCAGTGGCTAGGGCCTGGTCAAGTCATGGTTAGCCCACTGCGGCGCAGTGAGCTTGGCAAAGGCTCACTGCGGCGCAGTGGTTAGATTCTGGAAATTATGCGCGTCGATTTTTAAACGTTAATAACTTTTGATCCGTAACTACAAATAAGTCGTATGACCTATCGTTGGAATCATAAGAGAGTCTAGTTTCTTGTAGTAACACTCTTTTTATGTGAATCTTTTCTCATTTCTAAAAAGGTCGAGTCGAACGCGTCTTGTTCCTACTCGTTAAGGTTGTAAAGGTGTTTAGGGTTTGTGACTTGACTTAATTGTGCTAAACCAACTTGTTTATGATTGTAGAGTTGACATTTCGGTATTATGATGTGTAATTATAGGTTGTGGACGTGTGGATCCTATTATTCGTTTGTAATCTTATACTAGCTTCTTTGCCGGACAAGGTGAGTTTCGTATCTCCCTACTCGCTTGAGATTCGGGCTGAAAAGTGTAAAACTGGTGTGTTTACTTACATTGTTGATTGATTTATTGATTGGTTGACTTGATTATTGGATTGATGTGACGGTTCTTTTCGTTTGATTGATTTATTGATTGGTTGACTTGATTATTGGATTGATGTGACGGTTCTTTTCGTTTGATTGACTTGGGTTATGTTTTAGTCAAGTATTACTTTTATATTGGATT
>JAXHQA010000505.1:0-11772 GCA_034093135.1 Erigeron breviscapus
GGGTTACTAGTGTAAAATATCTAACGGTAGGATTCTTAGGGTTCCGTGTAAGTCTTCCAACTTAGGCGTCCTTAGAGCTACCGTCTCAAGAATCTGAAAGCTAACGTCATCCTTGTTAATCTTGAGTCCCCCGAGGACTTTCCGGGTGACTTACCGGGCTTGTCCCATCTCGATAACTTAAATTTCGTTTATGCTCAACTTCCCAACATCGCGCGCGTAGTCAGAGCCCTTATAGACTTCCGAGACGTGAATAAGCATGTAGTGAAAGACGGGAGAGAAATTGGAAGAAAAACGAATTGGAATGGACTTCGCCATGAAGTTGCCGACGACAAGAAATGATCACGATACGGCGAAGTCGGTAAAATGTGACAACCTGGCACATTAGTATGAAGAAATGGGTTAGGTGCACGAAGATTCGATTTCTGTTCTTCCAGATAAAGGAAGTCGCTTAACTCCAATTCAGGGAGTCATCCAATGAACGACGGGCACTCAAACCGACTTGAGACTTGATCAAAGATAATGTACTTATAACCATGACGGCAATCCTGTACAACGACGGTTGTTACGCGAGTATTCGAATGACACTGGCCGAAGAACTAAGTAGAAGAGATGCTACTCCCCATTGGGACGAACCAAGAATCAAAGAGAGCCGAAGTAGCGGGTTAGGATTTCTAATAGGAATGACAAGAACAACTTCTCAAGCTAAGAAAATAGCCAGCTAGCTCACATGCTAAGTAAGGAGTATGCTGATGTGGGGCTGAGACCGTTAGAGTTGAAAGTGGGTGACTTGGTACGTTTGAAAGTATCACCGTGGAAAGGCGTCATCCGATTCGCGAAGCAAGGCAAACTCGGGCCGAGGTATAACTGTTCTTTCAAGATCCTCGAAGAGGGTTGGAAAAGTTGCTTATCGAATAGAATTACCACAAGAGCTTAGCGGTGTACATGATGTGTTTCATAATTGCAACCTACGCAAGTGTTTGGCGGACCCTACCTCTCATGTGCCTATGGACGAGATTAGGGTTGATTCGAATTTGAATTGTATTGAAGAACCGGTAGAGATCTTGGACCGCCGGGTCAAGAAACTCAAGAATAAGCTCTACACGATTGATAGGGTTAGGTGGAAACGCTGGGCGTGGAGCCGAGTTCAGTTGGGAGCGAAAGGATTACAGGAAGTCTAAGTATCCGCATTTATTTGCTAATTAGGGTTTTGTTGAATTTCGGGATGAAATTCTTTCAACGGGGGAATAATGTAACATCCGTGAATTTTGACCGTTTGACTTTACGTGCAATTTGACTAACAATTTAAGTTAATGAAGTTTTGGGTCGTTTTGTGATTAAATGATAATGTGGTGTGTTAGTCGAGTCGTTAATATGTTTGTTTGGCGTTTAATTGCGTAATCGATTGTAAATTGGCTAATGATGAGAAGCGGGTCGGCCCGTGGGTAGTCCATGACCCACCAGCCACTTTTGACCCATGCTCCTCCTTATCCTTTCCTCCTCCCTTTCATTCTCTTATCTATCTATCTTTCTATCTCTTTCTCTCTCTTTTCTCTTCCAAGACCCACACACAAACACACATCTCTCTCTCTCTCTAGATTTCTATCTCATATATTGGGAATTAAGCAAGATTTTGTTCGGGGTTTTCATCATCAACCTCATCTTAACAACATATCAAAAATTTGGTTTCAAAGTGCAAGATTTCTAGCCATTTCGGGTCAAATTCGGGTTAGAGACTAGGTGAAGGTTTTGGTAAGTCAAATTCATCCCATTTACTTCTATTTATGTTTAGTAATGCATTTCTGGTCATTTTGAGTATTGACATGTCCTAAATCGGCTTGTAATGGAATTTGGGTCAAATAGGGTTTATATAGGGTTTTGAATCGTTTGGATCGTTTGACGATGTTATGGATGGAAACGAGGGTTTGGGCAAGTGTAATTGAGTACTAAAATGTCATATGTATATTCAAAACGAGTCCATAAGTCTTAAATATCGGATTAGGGTTTTTGGTTCTTGAATTTAGGGTTTAAGTTCGTGTTTTCTGCTTTGAAAATCTGCTGCTGCTGCTGTCCTTCTTCATGTAACGGCCGTTACACCTTGTAACGCCCGTTACATAGTGTAACGGCTGTCACATGGCCGTTACAGTGACTTGGCTTGTGATGAAGATAACGGCCGTTACCTTTGTGACGCCCGTTAGGGACTAGTTTTGTCGAACATTTTCAAACGTCAATAACTTTTGAACCGTAAGTCCGTTTTAGACGTATGACCTATCGTTGGAATCGTGAGAGTGTCTATTTTCTTGTAGTAACATTCTTTTTGCGTGAAACTTCTCCCATTTCAAAAAGTGTCGAGTCAAAGTGTCTTGCTCTTGCTCGTTTAAGTTGTAAAGGCGTCTAGGGTTGCAATTTGACCTAATTGTGCTAAACCAACTTGTTAAGATTGTATAGTTGACATTATGGTGTTATGATGTATATTTATAGGTTGTGGCCGTGCGGATCTTATTACTCGTTATTAATCTTTTATTAACTCGACTTAAGCTTCTTTGCCGATCAAGGTGAGTTTCGTATCTCCCTACTCACTTGAGATCCGGGCTGAAAAGTGTAAACCTGGTGTGTTTACTCGCATTTATTGTTTGATTGATTGGTTGATTGTTTTAGTTGTTGGATTGGTGTGATGTTTCCTTTCGTTGATTGGTTAGATTGGTTTGAGTATTGAATTGTGAGATGATTTTCACGTTCGAATGACTTAGTTTATATTTGTTAAGTATCTAGTAATAGTAGGATAGATGTACATACATGAAAGTCGGTTATGCCTTCGTCGGGTTTTAGATGTGGTGGGAAGGCTGCGGGTGACCTATATATAAGCATCTGAGACTCGAAGGAAGTAGAATCCTCTGAAGTATATGTACGTATAGTTGGTTTAAATTGTGGTTGGTGGCTTATGGTTGTCGAATGTTGATTAGTGGGTTAAGATTGACGATTATCGATTGTTAGTGTATGGTTCATCATATGTTGATTGACTTGGTTAATATTTTGGTTAAGTATTAATGGCTGATGTTGATGAATGGTGATTATTGGTTTATGATTGACGATTATTGATTGATGGCTCAGGTTTGGCGAATATTGATTATGGATTCATATTCATCGTATATCGATCGTTGGTTTATGATTTATGCATTTACATTTGATTGTAAGCATTGCATACATTACTGTTGGACCCTCGGCAGGGGTTTGCCGGCATCCTGGTGCATAGATGTATGCACCCATTTTGGATGTAGTTCATGACCCCGAGTATATAGACATATATAACTCGATGTTTTTGAGATACAGCCTTGTCCATAGCGATGGCAGAAGGGTATCGTTGCATACGTGATTGAAGGTCACGCTTGGGATTAGGCATACTTGCTTATTCATACATTTGGCATTTGCATTGATACTCATATCATTTATGCATTCCTCATTACACGTTTACTTGTCTTGTGTAATCTTGTTGTTGGACGATGTTGTGTTATGTAGAGGCTCACTGTAAGTCATGTCTAGCCTCTATTCTTATATTGTGATTATTGATGTTGGTTCTTTATGGACCATTATTACGAACTCACCAACCTTGTGTTGACTATGCTTAGTACACTTTTCAGGTAACCAGGTTATTCGGGACGTGGAGTTGATTGTTTGCTTACTGTTGAACCCGGACTGGACTGATATGGATCAAGGATCCATTTGCCTTATGTTGCATTGTATTTAGGATTGATAGCCTTCTTTTGTTGTCATTTGTAATCTTGATGTTTACTTGCTCCTGTTGTATTTCGTTACTTGGTTATCGTTTGTATGGATTCACTGAATCCTCTAATTGCATTTAGTTTGTTCTATTGTAATTCCACCTGGTGCTATGTGATTTCCGTGATATTCCGAGCCTCGGCTTGGGGTGTTACATCTAGAGAGGCGACACTAAAGTCTCGTGCAACAAATAATCGTTGGCGTCAGGTATCAAGTGCAACAATATGGCGAACTATCAAAAGGGTGTTACCATATCTATTGCAGCATTGCACGTATAGTTTTCACATCATAGAGATTCTGGTCAAATGGACAGGATAGGTCAAAGTCATTTGAATGTAGTCGAATGCTCCAAACCTTCAAAATCAGTTTACCAAAACAAATGAGTATTGCTGTAACAATACAAGTATATATTATCATAATACAAATCACAAGTAATTTTGGATTAAAAATGGTTGTGGGTCGGCATAACCAGATTGACCCGTTTTGACCAGCAGTTTGAGGACATGTTTTGACTCAAACTTATTTTGATATGTTCTAAACCGCCCAATAACATCATGGTATTAACTATTACTCCATAGTCCATAAGATATATGCAATGTGAAATCTTTACTAAGACAGTTTCTATAGCATGCATTGAAATAGTTTAAAATTTTAATAAACAACTTTACAACAACCTACTTTTATCTATATAGTATTAATTATAAAACTAATCATTATAGTATTAGAAATCCATGTAACTTTATACTTAATTGAGAAAGATAATGTTAAAAATTAATATAGACAAAACATAAACAAAACTAAAAAGACTAATTAATATAGGTCAATTTAGTTTTTTTATTTGATAATAAACTATAATTTTAAATGGAAGATAAAGATTATATATTAAAAAAAAAGAACATAAAATTAATAAATTATTAAAAAAAACACATAACATAAAATGTACAATCAGGTAAAATATAAACTTTAATTGTTTAGGTAACGATATATACAAAATACTAAACTCAGCCCGTCCATCGGACGGGTCTATGTAACATCCGTGAATTTTGACCCGTTGACTTTTTGTGTAATTTGACTAACAAACTTGTTGAATGAAATAATTGGGCCCATTTGTGATTATATGACTATGTGGTATGTTGGTCGGGTCGTTGTATGTGTAGTCGGTATTTAAATGTGTAACTAATTGTATTGTGGCTTGAGAGGGGAAACGGGTCAGCCCGTGGGTAGTCCATGACCCACCAGCCCCCAAGACCCATTCCCCCCCCCTTATCCTTTCCTCCTCCCTTTCATTTCTACCTATCTATCTATCTCTTTCTCTCTTTTTCTCTTTCTCTCAAGAACAAGGCAAGACCATTCTTTCTCTTCTCTCTACCATCTACTTAGTGTTTGGAAAGGATATAACACTAGAATCATCGCCATCTATACCACATTATCGTCATATCGAAGAATCAAAGGTGGAAGTCTTGCATTTTAGCCATTTTGACCTAATTTCGGGTTCTAGCTCAAAGAGAAGCTTTGGTAAGTCAAATTCATCCCATTTACTTCTATTTATGCTTGCTCTTATGTTTCTAGTCGTTTTGATGGGATTCCAAGTCTTGTAAATGGTAAAAAAATGGAATTTAGGGTTAGGGTTAGGGTTTGAAGGATTTGTGAGTGATTATGATGTTTTGGTCGAATTTGTGGGTAGGGTTATGTGTATTTATGGTTATTGATGTTTAATTATGCTTCAAAACAAGTTACAAGTCTTTACAAATCGTTTTGGTATGGTTTGGGTCGAAATTGGGGGTTTTTGGTTCGTGTTTCCTGCATAAACTGCAGGTGCTGGCTGCAGGAGGTGGTCACTGCGGCGCAGTGAGCTCCACCTTTGCTCACTGCGGCGCAGTGCCTTAGTTCTGGTCCTGGTCTGACTTAGCCACTGCGGCGCAGTGAGCATGGTCCTGGCTCACTGCGACGCAGTGGATAGTTACTGGGAAAGTACGCGCGTCGATTTTCAAACATTAATAACTTTTAATCCGTAACTTCAAACAAGTCTTACGACCTATCGTTGGAATCGTAAGAGAGTCTAGTTTCTAGTAATAACACTCTTTTTGCATGAATCTCTTCTCATTTCTAAAAAGGTCGAGTCGAATGCGTCTTGTTCCTACTAGTTAAAGTGGTAAAGGTGTTTAGGGTTTGTGACTCGACTTAATCATGCTAAACCAACTTGGTTATGATTGTAGTGTTGACATTATGGTATTATGATGTATAATTATAGGTTGTGGACGTGTGGACCCTATTACTCGTTTGTAATCTTATACTAGCTTCTTTGCCGGACAAGGTGAGTTTCGTATCTCCCTACTCACTTGAGATTCGGGCTGAAAAGTGTGAACCTGGCGTGTTTACTTGCATTTATTGATTTATTGATTGTTTGACTTGATTGTTGGATTGATGTGACGGTTCTTTTCGTTTGGTTGACTTGGTTTATGTTTTGGTTAAGTATTTCATTTATGTTAGGATAGACGTACATACATGGAAGTCGGTTATGCCTTCATTGGGTTTTAGATGTGGTGGGAAGGCTGCGGGTGACCCTATATATAAGCATCTGGGACTCGAAGGAAGTAGAATCCTCTTAAGTGTATGTACGTGTAGTTGATTTAAATTGTGGTTAATGGTTTACGTCTGACGATTATTGATTGTTGGCTCATGTTTGTCGAATGTTAATTACTGGTTCAAGTTCATCGTATATTGATTGTTGGTTCATGATTGATGCATTTACAATTGATTGTAAGCATTGCATACATTGTTGATGACCCTCGGCAGGGGATTGCCGACATCCTGGTGCATAGATGTATACACCCATTTTGGATGTAGTTCCTGACTCCGAGTATATAGACATATATATCTCGATGATTTTGAGATACATCCTTGTTCATTGTGATGACAGAAGGGTATCGTTGCATTGGTGGCAGGTGTTCACGCATAAGATAGGCATGTTGACTTATCTATGCATTGGTACATGCATTTGATATTTATATCATTGAGCATTCATTTACACGCATTTTCGTACTTATGCAACCTTGTTGATTGGATATTGTTGTGTTACTTAGAGGCTCACTGAAAGTCACGTCTAGCCTCTACTTGTACATTATGATTATTGTTTATGGCTCCTTGTGGACCATTACTACGAACTCACCAACCTTGTGTTGACTATGCTTAGTACACTTTTCAGGTAATCAGGTTCTCCCAGGGCGTGGAGTTTAGTTGCTTTGCTTGCCGTAAACCCGGACTATGGACTTTATGGATCAAGGATTCATTGGCCTTCCTTTTGCATTATACTTAGGGTCGTTTGCCATCTTTGGATGTTATTTTTTTTGGTTAACTTTGATGGCTATTTGCTCCTGTTGTATTTTGGTACTTGTTTCGCTTTGTATTGGATTCACTGAATCCTTAATTGCATTTAGTTTGTTCTATTGTAATTCCACCTTGTGCTATATGATTTCCGTAATATTCTGAGCCTTGGCTTGGGGTGTTACAGAATGGTGGCCCATGCGTGGTCGTAGAGAATTAGGCGGTTTGACCTAGACTACGTCTTAAGTTAAAACTCTTCATATAGCGTGCATGGTTAGGAATTCGTGTGCAATGTGAATTATGTGAATCCCCGTGTGAGTTCGTAGTTAAGACCACTTGTGTGATAGCTTGAATTCAATGTGATGAATGTGGTATACTATGATTGGTTGTTGTTATTTGATTGGAACTAATTTGATGATTTAGGGTAAAGTGAAGTGATGCCATTAACTTAGTATAATATTGTGGCAACCCTAAAAGAACCCGATCAACTCTTTTATGGTTACCCGATATTATAGCAAGTTCATGACATCGTGGATTGCGCACGTGTGGCTTAAAGTATAATAAGGAACCGATATGCTTAATGGAAGTTGATTAGGTGGAAGGTTAGCCGTTGGTACACCTTGTATACATACCCGGTCAATAACTAGGGAGCATATCGAATTCGGATTATACTTTGAATCATTCGTGATTAGTTGTTTAATGGCATGATGAAATGAGCATGATTACTTAAATTAATGATGAGGTATTGTAATAAATTCAACGTGATGTTATGATATGTAAAAATCCCTTATGATTCTAACACTGTTGCCTTAGCATAATGTTATGAAATGAGTATGTGGTATCGGTATGAGAGCATTGACTACTTGTGTGACTAACATGCGAGCATTTGAGACTAACTCTCGGGTCAACGTGTCACTTGTTTTATAGAAATGGTGAGACCAAGGAGAGTTGGAACGAACTATAGGGCTGAAGAGGAAGAACCTCAACCGGAAGCTCAACCGGAAGTACAAAGAGGTAGGGGCCGTGGTAGAGGTCGTGGTAGAGGCCAAGGAAGGGGTCGTGGTGAAGTTCCTGAGCCAAACTTGGCTGAGGTAATCGCTCAAACGGTTGCCGGTATCATGCCAACCATCATTGCTCAAGTCACGACAAGTCTTGGGCAAAACAATGGGCCTCAAAACAATGAAGCCCCAGAAAACGTAAATAATGAAAATGCTCAACCCCATGCCGAAGAAAATGAAGAAGAGGGACCAGTAGGAGTTGGTATCGGGATGCCCATGAATAACCAATATGGGGGATACCGTCAAGGGTGTATATTTAAAGACTTTAAAAGTTGTGGGGCACCGGAGTTCGATGGGAAAGGGGGTCCCACGGAATGTATAAGGTGGTTTGAGGCGATAGAGGCGGTGATTGAAAGGAGTCATTGCACCTATGACGACCGGATTTCCTATGCATCCGGCATGTTTAGGCATGACGCCTTGAGTTGGTGGAACCAGGAAATAACGTTGGGGCGGACTCAAAATTTGGAGTGGATTGACTTCAAAAACAAAGTAAAAGCAAAGTTTTGTCCTCCGTATGAACTACAAAACTTAACCATTGAATTTGCAAATCTTAGCATGGAGGGAGCCGATTACAAGGGCTATGTGAGACGATTTCAAGAGTTGTCTACCCTCATTCCTCACTTGGTGGGTACCGAGTCACAGGCCGTCCAGAAGTTTGTATTGGGCTTGAATCCTCAAGTCCGATCTTATGTAAACTCCAACATGCCTACTTCTTTGGCTAATGCGGTCAACCAAGCCGGAAGTGTGACCGAAGATTTATTGAGAAGTGGTGTTTTGAGCAAATCCTCATCAATCAAGAGGAAAGAAGTGGGAGAGTCGAGCGGGGTAAGGAAAATGGGGAAGTTTGACCCCAAAAATGCAAATAGGGGTAGAATAATGGCGGCAGTGGAACCGGCTAGGAGGGCTTATACTGGGCCTCATCCTTTTTGTGGGAGATGCAACAGGCATCATCCCGCCAATAACCAATGCGGTGCATGCTTTAATTGCAATCAAGTCGGGCACGAAGCTAGAAATTGTAGAGCTCCAAGGGCGGGCCCAATGAATGTGGCTCCCGTTCGGGCCGTTCCTCCTCAAGGTAACCAAAGAAGAGGCGAATGTTTTGAATGTGGTAGCCGTGACCACTACCGTAATAATTGTCCTCGATGGGTGGGACAACAAGTTCAAGTAGCCGTTCATCCCAATCAACTCCAAATGGTCGGGCCTAACCAAAACCGGGGACAACAAGGCCACCAAGTGCAACCACGCGGCCGAGCCTTTGCGGCTAATGCAAATGAAGCTCGCAATGACCCCAACGTAGTAGCAGGTACTTTTCTCCTTAATGGTCTCTTTGCAACCGTCCTATTTGATTCCGGGGCCGATTATAGCCTCGTGTCTTCTAACTTTGTTCCTTTGATTGACGTGCATCCTTGTGCTCTAAACTATGTGCTAGACATTGAAATGGTAAACGGGTCACTAACAAAAATTAGTCAAATACTTCGCGATTGTGTCTTGACTTTGGAAGATGTCGATTTCTTCATAGACCTTATCCTTTGGATATTGGTAGTTTTGATATTATAGTGGGTATGGATTGGTTGACGGCGGTGAATGCAACCATTGATTGTGGCGAGAGAGTTGTTAAGATACCTTTGGCTAACGGTAAAATTCTTAGGGTTCAAGGCGAAATCTCCGATCTCTCGAATTCTAAAGTCTTTAGTGCTACCATCCCAAAGGTAGAATTGAAGACCGTTCCTATCGTTTGTGATTTTCCCGATGTTTTTCCGGATGACTTACCGGGATTACCTCCAACCCGTGAACTTGATTTTCGTATTAATCTTATTCCCGAAGCCGCGCCCGTAGCAAAAGCCCCGTATAGGCTAGCCTTAACCGAAATGCAAGAGCTACAAACTCAACTCAAGGAGCTCCAAGAGAAGGGTTTCATTCGCCCTAGCCAATCTCCTTGGGGTGCTCCTGTTCTCTTTGTCAAAAAGAAAGACGGATCCTTCAGAATGTGTATTGATTATCGGGAATTAAACAAGCTCACCGTGAAGAACCGATATCCTCTCCCTAGAATCGATGACCTATTTGATCAACTGCAAGGTGCTAAGCACTTCTCAAAAATCGATCTTCGCTCGGGTTATCATCAACTCCGGGTACATGAAGATGACATCCCCAAGACGGCTTTTCGCACAAGGTATGGTCACTTTGAATTCACCGTGATGCCTTTTGGGTTGACTAATGCACCGGCGGTGTTCATGGACTTGATGAACCGGGTGTGTCAACCATACTTAGACAAGTTTGTCATTGTGTTCATTGATGACATACTCGTATACTCGAAGACGAAGGAGGAGCATGTTGAGCACTTGCGCGAAGTGCTTGAATTACTAAGGAAGGAGAAATTGTATGCAAAATTTTCCAAGTGTGAGTTTTGGTTGGAAGAGGTCCACTTCCTTGGTCACGTAGTGAGCAAGGATGGTATTCATGTGGACCCAAGCAAGATTGAAGCGGTCAAGAATTGGAGAAGACCCGAAACGCCATCCGAGATCCGCCAATTCCTTGGATTGGCGGGTTACTATAGAAGATTCATTGAAAACTTCTCCCGTATTGCACAACCACTCACTCTCTTGACTCAAAAGGAGAGAAATTTTGAATGGGGCGAAAGACAAGAGAACGCCTTCCAAACACTTAAAGATATGCTATGTGATGCTCCTATTTTGACACTACCGGATGGGATCGAAGATTTTGTTGTTTATTGTGATGCCTCGGGGCAAGGGTTGGGTTGTGTTCTTATGCAAAGGGGTAAGGTTATTGCTTATGCCTCTCGTCAATTGAAAGTGCATGAGAAGAACTACCCGACACATGATTTGGAATTGGGAGCGGTTGTGTTTGCTTTAAAGTGTTGGAGGCATTATCTCTATGGCACCAAATGTGTGATTTATACCGATCACAAAAGTCTCCAACACATCTTTAACCAAAGTGAATTGAATATGAGGCAAAGGCGTTGGTTAGAACTATTTAGTGATTATGATTGTGACATCCGTTATCACCCGGGCAAGGCAATGTAGTAGCCGATGCCTTGAGCCGAAAGGAGAGAGTGAAACCGAGACGGGCTAGAGCTATGAGCTTCACGGTAGGGCCAAATATTCGTGATCGGATTATTGAAGCCCAAATTCAAGCCACCCTACCGGAAAACTTTAGAGACGAAAACCTAGATGGCATGGAACAACAATTTGACCGAAAGAATGATAATGGACTATACATGGTTGAAAGACTTTGGGTTCCTATTTTCGGCGACTTAAGAACGCTTATATTGAATGAAGCTCATCAATCGCCTTATTCGGTCCATCCCGGGTCGGATAAGATGTACTTTGATTTGAAAGACTTGTATTGGTGCCGGGCATGAAGCGTGATGTGGCTAAGTATGTGAGTGAGTGTCTTACTTGCTTACAAGTTAAGGCCGATCACAAGAAGCCACCCGGTTTGTTGGTGCAACCGGTAATGCCCGAATGGAAGTGGAACTTCGACATGGGTGAATCAGCCTCATCCCAGACAAATGTTTCACCAACTGTTTCATCACCAGCCTCTACATTTAAATCAATCTGAGCATCTTGCTCACCAGTCACCTGCTCAACAATTGTAA
>JAXHQA010000506.1:5000-15697 GCA_034093135.1 Erigeron breviscapus
CATTGCTGCAAGCAATGTGGTTTTCAGTTCATTAATATCTTTCACCAATCTCTTAATCTCGGGAATATTACCACGCTCTATTTCGATATACGAAGCTGCATTTAAGAATAAACTTCAACATGAGTACCTTCAAACAGATAATAGGCCTTGAAATAACAACAAATTTACAACAGCCATCAAAGTTAGCAGCATGGCATCAACATCATTAAATAAGAAATTTTGAAGTGTTGAGAAAGCATGTGGGTTTCTTTATTTACAATGACGCTCCTCAAAATACATTCACATAGTCACTCTATCCTTACATGTAACCAACAATCGAATAAACAAAAGATCATAAAGTCAGGATCTCTATAGACAATAACAAAAACCAAATTCTTAATGATTTTGATTAGGGATAACAATTACATTTACCTTTGGAATTTACTCTGAGTTTATAAATAATAAGATTGATCAGGGATTTGGATTGAAAACCTATATTTACGTCTCAAGGATTAGGGCATGAATGGTATAAATTGTAAAAGAACAAAAAACGGAAGGAAGAATTAGGTTGATTATACGTGTCATTCAACTAACCGGGTGGGCTAGTTCAAGGTCCGCGTGCACTTTTTTTTTACTAATTATTGTTGAATATGAGAAGAGGGTAAGAGAGACACTGAAAGGGTATGCTCAAAACTACAAAGCTTTTCTTTGATCAAATGAATTGATGATTAAAACTGATACAACACAGAAGTATAAATAGACTCTAAAAGTTACAATGACAACTCTCAAAATGCAGAAGAGCTGGACACACTCACCAACTAAACAATATAAAGATTAACAACTCATGTAGTAGCTTTAATCATTCCACACACATGTAGCTCATCTCCCACATGTAGCCACTTTATTTTCCACATGTAACACACTTCATATGTAGGTAATGTGACAAGCTGGAAATGTTACTTTAACACTCCCTCTCATTTTCAGCTTCCATCTTCAACTTCAACTTCAACTTCCTGCAAGACTTCGTCCCCAACTCTTTCAAAGCTCCCTCTAAATACCATAGTTATCAATCCATCCGTTCAGTGTCTTTCACATATGGCTGAATCACTGGTTTTCGAACTATCTTTCAAGTAACCCTCGAACTATCCTTCAAGTGATCCTCGAGCTACAAGGAAACTCAACGCCCGAATATTTCAAAGGGTTTACCAAGATCTTGTCAGATCTTTACCACCGCCTTTGAATGAGTTTTCCCTCTTTCGAACAACCTACTAGACTATCCCGACACACGGTGATAGCTCCCCGACACACGGAGATCATAGCCATCTCGACACGCACACGGATTAATAATGTGATACACAATCACACATGGATGAGTGAATAACAATCTTCAGAAAACGGAGTACACAACACATATATGAACTTCAAACCTGGTTACATTCTCAACTGCAGGCGTTCATTTCATCTCCTGTTTTGAATAACACATTTAGAGAGGCTTCTACCGGCTGTAAACACAACCTGTACACAGCCACAAACCAGTCCCTAAACAGCCCCAAGACAACCTTCTATGTTCGTCACGGTCACCCCCGTCATCTTGAACAGTACACGTCGTCTCTTCCACGACAACGCTAGACCCGAACAGTTACGTTATCTTTGTCTACCACTGCTGTTTTTCATCCTTCACAATGATATTTTCTTTTAGGGAGTATCCTGCACAAAATAAAACCTTTACAAAATAAAAGGTTGTTAGTATTGGATGTGGGGTCACTTCATGTCATTACGTGGGGACCATTTTCACATTCTGCTTTATCACCAAATCCATCACATGATTTTTTACTACAAAGTGAAACTTTCTATGTAAATGTGATAAATGAACTGCCAACCCACGTGAATGACTTATATCTTGAGAATAATAACACGCCACCTTCAATTGCTACATGCTTCACTTCATTCTTTATTCCATAAAATAGCCAGCCGTACTTTCTTTCTTTCCATGTGTTATATTCACACTTCAACTCTCTCTTTCACTTATATCTCATTTTCATACACATACGTTGCTGCAATTGGAACAAACAATCTTCAATTTTAACAGCACATAATATAAACACAATGAGAGATTAGAGAGATACGATGGAGATGATGTTTTCCGGCCAAACTTCAGTCACACATTCTCGACAGATTTCAGGCGCACAACGCACATGGCCTGATTTTGGTCTTCTTCTCCGGCGAACCAGGCTACTTCTCAGGCGAGTATTCTACTTTTCAGCCCACCATTCTCGGCCGTCACACACAACACCACATTAACACCATCAGGCACCAACCGTGCTTCTTTCTTGCTGGTAAACACAACAACAGCAGCAAACACCACGACACACACACAAGCCTGACTTTTTCTTCATGCAACTCGAGGGACACTACACACTTCCTCGACACCAACTATCACAACTACAAGAGCACCTTCACACGGGACACCACACTAAACCACATAAGGTTTATGCCACGATCAGATTCTTGGCCATTTTCTCTTATCAGAATTCTGGTCTTCTACATTGATCGTGCTTCAACACCCGCTAGCACTTTCTCTTTTCCTTTACTTTCATGGCGCACTAACAGCCATGAGTAACACTGATGTTCACCCGTCACCCCGTCATCTCAATCGGTACTCTAGATGCTACAGCGATTGACACGAGCCACTTTCGGGTCACCATCTTCTGTTTTCAACCTGTGATCAATTTATCACAGCTCCATGAACCAACACTTGGTTCCTAGTTCATCTATGCTGCTGCTGCCTTTTGCCCCGCAGCCAAGGGCTACACCCTTTCCGCCACCGACTCTCAAAACCGCCTTCTTTCTAACCTCGCTTTGATACCAATTGTTGAATATGAGAAGAGGGTAAGAGAGACACTGAAAGGGTATGCTCAAAACTACAAAGCTTTTCTTTGATCAAATGAATTGATGATTAAAACTGATACAACACAGAAGTATAAATAGACTCTAAAAGTTACAATGACAACTCTCAAAATGCAGAAGAGCTGGACACACTCACCAACTAAACAATATAAAGATTAACAACTCATGTAGTAGCTTTAATCATTCCACACACATGTAGCTCATCTCCCACATGTAGCCACTTTATTTTCCACATGTAACACACTTCATATGTAGGTAATGTGACAAGCTGGAAATGTTACTTTAACACTCCCTCTCATTTTCAGCTTCCATCTTCAACTTCAACTTCAACTTCCTGCCTGCAACTTCAACTTCAATCTTCATCTTCAACTTCAACTTCAACTTCAACTTCAACTTCAACTTCAACTTCAACTTCAACTTCAATCTTCAACTTCAACTTCATCTTCAACTTCAACTTCAACTTCATCTTCAACTTCAACTTCAACTTCAACTTCAACTTCATCTTCACTTCAACTTCAACTTCAACTTCAACTTCAACTTCATCTTCAACTTCAACTTCAACTTCAACTTCAACTTCAACTTCAACTTCAACTTCAACTTCAATCTTCAACTTCAACTTCATCTTCAACTTCAACTTCAACTTCAACTTCAACTTCATCTTCATCTTCAACTTCAACTTCAACTTCACTTCAACTTCAACTTCAACTTCAACTTCAATCTTCATCTTCAACTTCAACTTCAACTTCAACTTCAACTTCAACTTCAACTTCAATCTTCATCTTCATCTTCAACTTCAACTTCAACTTCACTTCAACTTCAACTTCAATCTTCAACTTCAACTTCAACTTCAACTTCAACTTCATCTTCACTTCAACTTCAACTTCAACTTCATCTTCAACTTCATCTTCAACTTCAACTTCAACTTCACTTCAACTTCAACTTCAATCTTCAACTTCAACTTCAACTTCAACTTCAACTTCATCTTCACTTCAACTTCAACTTCATCTTCACTTCAACTTCAACTTCAACTTCAACTTCATCTTCACTTCAACTTCAACTTCAACTTCAACTTCAACTTCATCTTCAACTTCAACTTCAACTTCAACTTCAACTTCAACTTCAACTTCAACTTCAACTTCAACTTCAACTTCAACTTCATCTTCACTTCAACTTCAACTTCAACTTCAACTTCAACTTCATCTTCAACTTCAACTTCAACTTCAACTTCACTTCACTTCATTTCAGCTTCCATCTTCAACTTCAACTTCAACTTCAACTTCCTGCAAGACTTCGTCCCCAACTCTTTCAAAGCTCCCTCTAAATACCATAGTTATCAATCCATCCGTTCAGTGTCTTTCACATATGGCTGAATCACTGGTTTTCGAACTATCTTTCAAGTAACCCTCGAACTATCCTTCAAGTGATCCTCGAGCTACAAGGAAACTCAACGCCCGAATATTTCAAAGGGTTTACCAAGATCTTGTCAGATCTTTACCACCGCCTTTGAATGAGTTTTCCCTCTTTCGAACAACCTACTAGACTATCCCGACACACGGTGATAGCTCCCCGACACACGGTGATAGCTCCCCGACACACGGAGATCATAGCCATCTCGACACGCACACGGATTAATAATGTGATACACAATCACACATGGATGAGTGAATAACAATCTTCAGAAAACGGAGTACACAACACATATATGAACTTCAAACCTGGTTACATTCTCAACTGCAGGCGTTCATTTCATCTCCTGTTTTGAATAACACATTTAGAGAGGCTTCTACCGGCTGTAAACACAACCTGTACACAGCCACAAACCAGTCCCTAAACAGCCCCAAGACAACCTTCTATGTTCGTCACGGTCACCCCCGTCATCTTGAACAGTACACGTCGTCTCTTCCACGACAACGCTAGACCCGAACAGTTACGTTATCTTTGTCTACCACTGCTGTTTTTCATCCTTCACAATGATATTTTCTTTTAGGGAGTATCCTGCACAAAATAAAACCTTTACAAAATAAAAGGTTGTTAGTATTGGATGTGGGGTCACTTCATGTCATTACGTGGGGACCATTTTCACATTCTGCTTTATCACCAAATCCATCACATGATTTTTTACTACAAAGTGAAACTTTCTATGTAAATGTGATAAATGAACTGCCAACCCACGTGAATGACTTATATCTTGAGAATAATAACACGCCACCTTCAATTGCTACATGCTTCACTTCATTCTTTATTCCATAAAATAGCCAGCCGTACTTTCTTTCTTTCCATGTGTTATATTCACACTTCAACTCTCTCTTTCACTTATATCTCATTTTCATACACATACGTTGCTGCAATTGGAACAAACAATCTTCAATTTTAACAGCACATAATATAAACACAATGAGAGATTAGAGAGATACGATGGAGATGATGTTTTCCGGCCAAACTTCAGTCACACATTCTCGACAGATTTCAGGCGCACAACGCACATGGCCTGATTTTGGTCTTCTTCTCCGGCGAACCAGGCTACTTCTCAGGCGAGTATTCTACTTTTCAGCCCACCATTCTCGGCCGTCACACACAACACCACATTAACACCATCAGGCACCAACCGTGCTTCTTTCTTGCTGGTAAACACAACCTGTACACAGCCACAAACCAGTCCCTAAACAGCCCCAAGACAACCTTCTATGTTCGTCACGGTCACCCCCGTCATCTTGAACAGTACACGTCGTCTCTTCCACGACAACGCTAGACCCGAACAGTTACGTTATCTTTGTCTACCACTGCTGTTTTTCATCCTTCACAATGATATTTTCTTTTAGGGAGTATCCTGCACAAAATAAAACCTTTACAAAATAAAAGGTTGTTAGTATTGGATGTGGGGTCACTTCATGTCATTACGTGGGGACCATTTTCACATTCTGCTTTATCACCAAATCCATCACATGATTTTTTACTACAAAGTGAAACTTTCTATGTAAATGTGATAAATGAACTGCCAACCCACGTGAATGACTTATATCTTGAGAATAATAACACGCCACCTTCAATTGCTACATGCTTCACTTCATTCTTTATTCCATAAAATAGCCAGCCGTACTTTCTTTCTTTCCATGTGTTATATTCACACTTCAACTCTCTCTTTCACTTATATCTCATTTTCATACACATACGTTGCTGCAATTGGAACAAACAATCTTCAATTTTAACAGCACATAATATAAACACAATGAGAGATTAGAGAGATACGATGGAGATGATGTTTTCCGGCCAAACTTCAGTCACACATTCTCGACAGATTTCAGGCGCACAACGCACATGGCCTGATTTTGGTCTTCTTCTCCGGCGAACCAGGCTACTTCTCAGGCGAGTATTCTACTTTTCAGCCCACCATTCTCGGCCGTCACACACAACACCACATTAACACCATCAGGCACCAACCGTGCTTCTTTCTTGCTGGTAAACACAACCTGTACACAGCCACAAACCAGTCCCTAAACAGCCCCAAGACAACCTTCTATGTTCGTCACGGTCACCCCCGTCATCTTGAACAGTACACGTCGTCTCTTCCACGACAACGCTAGACCCGAACAGTTACGTTATCTTTGTCTACCACTGCTGTTTTTCATCCTTCACAATGATATTTTCTTTTAGGGAGTATCCTGCACAAAATAAAACCTTTACAAAATAAAAGGTTGTTAGTATTGGATGTGGGGTCACTTCATGTCATTACGTGGGGACCATTTTCACATTCTGCTTTATCACCAAATCCATCACATGATTTTTTACTACAAAGTGAAACTTTCTATGTAAATGTGATAAATGAACTGCCAACCCACGTGAATGACTTATATCTTGAGAATAATAACACGCCACCTTCAATTGCTACATGCTTCACTTCATTCTTTATTCCATAAAATAGCCAGCCGTACTTTCTTTCTTTCCATGTGTTATATTCACACTTCAACTCTCTCTTTCACTTATATCTCATTTTCATACACATACGTTGCTGCAATTGGAACAAACAATCTTCAATTTTAACAGCACATAATATAAACACAATGAGAGATTAGAGAGATACGATGGAGATGATGTTTTCCGGCCAAACTTCAGTCACACATTCTCGACAGATTTCAGGCGCACAACGCACATGGCCTGATTTTGGTCTTCTTCTCCGGCGAACCAGGCTACTTCTCAGGCGAGTATTCTACTTTTCAGCCCACCATTCTCGGCCGTCACACACAACACCACATTAACACCATCAGGCACCAACCGTGCTTCTTTCTTGCTGGTAAACACAACAACAGCAGCAAACACCACGACACACACACAAGCCTGACTTTTTCTTCATGCAACTCGAGGGACACTACACACTTCCTCGACACCAACTATCACAACTACAAGAGCACCTTCACACGGGACACCACACTAAACCACATAAGGTTTATGCCACGATCAGATTCTTGGCCATTTTCTCTTATCAGAATTCTGGTCTTCTACATTGATCGTGCTTCAACACCCGCTAGCACTTTCTCTTTTCCTTTACTTTCATGGCGCACTAATAGCCATGAGTAACACTGATGTTCACCCGTCACCCCGTCATCTCAATCGGTACTCTAGATGCTACAGCGATTGACACGAGCCACTTTCGGGTCACCATCTTCTGTTTTCAACCTGTGATCAATTTATCACAGCTCCATGAACCAACACTTGGTTCCTAGTTCATCTATGCTGCTGCTGCCTTTTGCCCCGCAGCCAAGGGCTACACCCTTTCCGCCACCGACTCTCAAAACCGCCTTCTTTCTAACCTCGCTTTGATACCAATTGTTGAATATGAGAAGAGGGTAAGAGAGACACTGAAAGGGTATGCTCAAAACTACAAAGCTTTTCTTTGATCAAATGAATTGATGATTAAAACTGATACAACACAGAAGTATAAATAGACTCTAAAAGTTACAATGACAACTCTCAAAATGCAGAAGAGCTGGACACACTCACCAACTAAACAATATAAAGATTAACAACTCATGTAGTAGCTTTAATCATTCCACACACATGTAGCTCATCTCCCACATGTAGCCACTTTATTTTCCACATGTAACACACTTCATATGTAGGTAATGTGACAAGCTGGAAATGTTACTTTAACACTCCCTCTCATTTTCAGCTTCCATCTTCAACTTCAACTTCAACTTCCTGCAAGACTTCGTCCCCAACTCTTTCAAAGCTCCCTCTAAATACCATAGTTATCAATCCATCCGTTCAGTGTCTTTCACATATGGCTGAATCACTGGTTTTCGAACTATCTTTCAAGTAACCCTCGAACTATCCTTCAAGTGATCCTCGAGCTACAAGGAAACTCAACGCCCGAATATTTCAAAGGGTTTACCAAGATCTTGTCAGATCTTTACCACCGCCTTTGAATGAGTTTTCCCTCTTTCGAACAACCTACTAGACTATCCCGACACACGGTGATAGCTCCCCGACACACACAACACCACATTAACACCATCAGGCACCAACCGTGCTTCTTTCTTGCTGGTAAACACAACAACAACAGCAAACACCACGACACACACACAAGCCTGACTTTTTCTTCATGCAACTCGAGGGACACTACACACTTCCTCGACACCAACTATCACAACTACAAGAGCACCTTCACACGGGACACCACACTAAACCACATAAGGTTTATGCCACGATCAGATTCTTGGCCATTTTCTCTTATCAGAATTCTGGTCTTCTACATTGATCGTGCTTCAACACCCGCTAGCACTTTCTCTTTTCCTTTACTTTCATGGCGCACTAACAGCCATGAGTAACACTGATGTTCACCCGTCACCCCGTCATCTCAATCGGTACTCTAGATGCTACAGCGATTGACACGAGCCACTTTCGGGTCACCATCTTCTGTTTTCAACCTGTGATCAATTTATCACAGCTCCATGAACCAACACTTGGTTCCTAGTTCATCTATGCTGCTGCTGCCTTTTGCCCCGCAGCCAAGGGCTACACCCTTTCCGCCACCGACTCTCAAAACCGCCTTCTTTCTAACCTCGCTTTGATACCAATTGTTGAATATGAGAAGAGGGTAAGAGAGACACTGAAAGGGTATGCTCAAAACTACAAAGCTTTTCTTTGATCAAATGAATTGATGATTAAAACTGATACAACACAGAAGTATAAATAGACTCTAAAAGTTACAATGACAACTCTCAAAATGCAGAAGAGCTGGACACACTCACCAACTAAACAATATAAAGATTAACAACTCATGTAGTAGCTTTAATCATTCCACACACATGTAGCTCATCTCCCACATGTAGCCACTTTATTTTCCACATGTAACACACTTCATATGTAGGTAATGTGACAAGCTGGAAATGTTACTTTAACACTCCCTCTCATTTTCAGCTTCCATCTTCAACTTCAACTTCAACTTCCTGCACTTCAACTTCAACTTCAACTTCAACTTCAACTTCAACTTCATCTTCATCTTCAACTTCAACTTCAACTTCAACTTCAACTTCAACTTCAACTTCAACTTCAACTTCAACTTCATCTTCACTTCAACTTCAACTTCAACTTCAACTTCAACTTCAATCTTCAACTTCAACTTCATCTTCAACTTCAACTTCAACTTCATCTTCAACTTCAACTTCAACTTCAACTTCAACTTCATCTTCACTTCAACTTCAACTTCAACTTCATCTTCAACTTCATCTTCAACTTCAACTTCAACTTCACTTCAACTTCAACTTCAACTTCAATCTTCATCTTCATCTTCAACTTCAACTTCAACTTCACTTCAACTTCAACTTCAACTTCAACTTCAACTTCAATCTTCAACTTCAACTTCATCTTCAACTTCAACTTCAACTTCAACTTCAACTTCAACTTCAATCTTCAACTTCAACTTCATCTTCAACTTCAACTTCAACTTCAACTTCAACTTCATCTTCATCTTCAACTTCAACTTCAACTTCACTTCAACTTCAACTTCAACTTCAACTTCAATCTTCATCTTCAACTTCAACTTCAACTTCAACTTCAACTTCAACTTCAACTTCAACTTCAATCTTCATCTTCAACTTCAACTTCAACTTCAACTTCAACTTCAACTTCAACTTCAATCTTCATCTTCATCTTCAACTTCAACTTCAACTTCACTTCAACTTCAACTTCAACTTCAACTTCAACTTCAATCTTCAACTTCAACTTCATCTTCAACTTCAACTTCAACTTCATCTTCAACTTCAACTTCAACTTCAACTTCAACTTCATCTTCACTTCAACTTCAACTTCAACTTCATCTTCAACTTCATCTTCAACTTCAACTTCAACTTCACTTCAACTTCAACTTCAACTTCAACTTCAACTTCAATCTTCAACTTCAACTTCATCTTCAACTTCAACTTCAACTTCAACTTCAACTTCAATCTTCATCTTCAACTTCAACTTCAACTTCAACTTCAACTTCAACTTCAACTTCAATCTTCATCTTCATCTTCAACTTCAACTTCAACTTCACTTCAACTTCAACTTCAATCTTCAACTTCAACTTCAACTTCAACTTCAACTTCATCTTCACTTCAACTTCAACTTCAACTTCAACTTCAACTTCATCTTCAACTTCAACTTCAACTTCAACTTCAACTTCAACTTCAACTTCAATCTTCATCTTCATCTTCAACTTCAACTTCAACTTCACTTCAACTTCAACTTCAATCTTCATCTTCAACTTCAACTTCAACTTCAACTTCACTTCATCTTCAACTTCAACTTCAACTTCATCTTCATCATCAACTTCA
>JAXHQA010000507.1:0-10437 GCA_034093135.1 Erigeron breviscapus
ACTCCTTTTATTAGCTTAAGTTATCCTTAGGAGCATTAAAACCCACTGGAATGAGCATTAGATTAGCTGACCGCTCATTTCAATATCCGTTAGGCATAGCTGAAAACATGTTGATAGAAGTTGGACGTTTCATTTTTCCAGTAGATTTTGTTATACTTGAAATGGACGAGGATAGTAAAGTACCATTAATCTTAGGGAGACCTTTTCTATACACCGCCGATGCAATAATTCGTGTAAAAGATAAGGAATTGACCCTAGGTGTTGGGGATGATAGAATGGCCTTTACGATTGATAAAGCAATGAAACATTCATATTCAACTGATGATACATGCTTTCGTGTAGATGTGATTGACGAAAATGTGAATGATTACACACAGGAATTACTAGAATTCGTTGATAGCATCTGGGGAGAATTTGAAGATGAAGAAGATGGAGATGTGAAACCTGAGGAAGCTGAAGAAATAATGAAGCTGAGCACAGACGAAAGTCCACAAGAGGACGAGACATTTGAGGAAATAAAGAAGGAAGAACGATTGAGGATCAGAACATCATTAGAAGAGCCACCCACAGACTTAGAACTCAAACCACTTCCAAGTAACTTGGAATATGCGTTTTTTTTTTTTTGTCCCCTTCACGGGGAAATTTCTCTTTTTACCTGTTTTTTTGTTATTTTAATGTTCCAATCCTAT
The DNA here is from genome assembly GCA_034093135.1 of Erigeron breviscapus. Lineage (NCBI taxonomy): Eukaryota > Viridiplantae > Streptophyta > Magnoliopsida > Asterales > Asteraceae > Erigeron > Erigeron breviscapus. Next base: position 690 of record JAXHQA010000507.1, read on the forward strand.
TTGTCCCCTAAATGAGAAAAACCAAACCTGGGGGAGATGTCCCTATAAAGCCAGAAAGGTGGCTTTTTTGCTTTGGCGTAAATATCCTGACCTACCCGGAATTAGCCCCCGTCTTTTTTTTGAAACACAAAATTAACTTGGTTGAAAATGTAAAACCCGTTGTTCAAAGACAAAGACGGCTAAATCCGAATATGAAAGATGTAGTCAAAAAGGAGATAATTAAGTTACTCGATGCTGGAATTATTTACCCTATCTCCGATAGCCCTTGGGTAAGCCCTGTCCATTGTGTACCAAAAAAAGGTGGGATGACTGTGATTACGAACGAACGTAATGAACTAGTGCCCACACGCACTGTTACTGGTTGGCGAGTTTGTATTGACTATAGGAAATTAAATGACGCCACCAGAAAAGACCATTTCCCGCTACCCTTTATTGACCAAATGCTTGAAAGATTAGCAGGAAATGAGTACTTTTGTTTCCTCGATGGATTTTCGGGATACTTTCAAATCCCTATAGATCCAGACGACCAAGAAAAAACCACTTTTACTTGTCCCTTTGGAACTTATGCCTATAGAAGAATGCCTTTTGGACTCTGTAATGCACCTGGTACCTTCCAGAGATGCATGATTGCCATTTTCCAAGACATGATAGAAACTTCAATGGAGGTTTTTATGGATGACTTTCTCTGTCTTTGGAGATTCATTCGATACATGTTTGGCTAACCTAGATAAAATGCTTGATAAATGTGAAAAAGCTCATTTAGTTCTAAATTGGGAAAAGTGTCATTTCATGGTACGTGAAGGAATTGTATTAGGACATAAAGTGTCTAGTGTAGGTCTTGAGGTTGATAGAGCAAAAATTGACGTTATTGCTAAATTACCACCACCTACCAATGTCAAAGCTGTTAGAAGTTTCTTAGGACATGCAGGATTTTATCGACGATTCATAAAAGATTTTTCAAAAATTGCACGTCCTATGACTAAACTTCTAGAAAAAGACCGACCATTTGAATTTGATTTCGGATTGTCTCAAAGCCTTTTTTCGAAGGGAGTTTGAAAGATAGACTCACAAATGCACCAATTATGGTAGCACCTAATTGGTCATTACCATTTGAGTTAATGTGCGACGCGAGTGATTTTGCTTTAGGAGCCGTTTTAGGACAACGAGAGGATAAACGCTTTCGACCAATTTATTACGCAAGTAGAACACTCAATGGAGCTCAACAAAATTACACCACGACTGAAAAAGAACTCCTGGCCGTTGTTTTTGCTTTCGATAAATTTCGACCGTACCTCGTTTTGTCTAAAACAGTAGTCTTTACCGATCATTCAGCCCTAAAGTACTTGTTTGCCAAACAAGATGCTAAACCTCGTCTCATTCGTTGGATTCTACTTCTTCAAGAATTCGACATTGAAATCAAGGATAAAAAAGGAGCTGAAAACCTCGCTGCTGATCACTTAAGTCGTCTTGAAAACCCAAACCGGAAGGAACTGAAGGATGAGGAAATTAACGATGCATTCCCTGACGAATACCTCATGAAGTTGAGCAATGAAAAAGAAGATGAAGCACCCTGGTATGCAGATTTCGCCAACTACTTGGTTGGAGGAATTATCCCAAAGAGTTTAACACATCAGCAAAAGAAGAAATTCTTTTCTGATTTGAAGAACTACTTTTGGGAACACCCTTACTTGTTTAAAGTATGTGCAGACGGAATGATAAGAAGATGCGTGTATGGAGCTGAAACTCGTGAAATTCTTGATGATTGTCATTATGGACCAGCTGGAGGTCATTACGGACCTACAACCACAGCGAAGAAGGTGTTTGACGCTGGCTTTTATTGGCCCCAACAATTTTTTCAAAAGAGCCAATCCACAAACCTATGTGAAACATGCCAATGGCCAAAAAAAATGCCCAATGCGAAACTGGGGAAACCAACTGCTAATACCAGAGACGGAGATGCCCACAAAACAAGGAATTCAAAGTCCCCCCCCCCCTGTGAAAATATTTGATTATCTGGGGGTAATTTTCCATGGGACCCCCCCCGTTCCCCCCAACCCTTCCCACAAATTATAATCAAATATAATTCCCCTTCCGGTGAGCGTGGTCCAAGAACGTAATCTTTCGTCATCAAGGTGGGGTTTTGACAAGCTGTATGGCTTTTATTACAAACCCAACAACGCTTAGGAAGAAAGGTCCCCCCCCCATAATGAATTTTTCCCCTTTAAACACCTTTTTTTTTATGTTAAGTCCCGTTTTTTTTGTGGTTTCCCCCTTGAGCACCTAATAAAGATGAACCGTGAAGCCCCATATTTTGACCCCCTTAATGCTCCAAACTCGAGAAAAATATTTTTACCCTAAAGATATATGGGGTTATAAATCACAACCATTTCGTATCCCTAGCAGTTCCCTTTTTACCACCCTCACAACTAATTTGTTATCTTGTGCCCCCCCCCTCAGTCCTGCCCCCCGAGTGTGAACACAAAATCGCAGCCTTTTGAAAAAGGTAAATTCTTTGGAAAGGCAAGTGAATAGTAATCCAAAAGACTGGGCTAAGAAGTTAGATGATGCATTGTGGGCATTTCGCACAGCTTATAAGACACCAATTGGTACTACACCCTATCGGCTATTATATGGCAAAACGTGTCATCTCCCTATCGAAGTTGAGCATAAGGCATATTGGGCGCTGAAAAATTGCAAACCGCGGGGGGGGGTTTTTTTTCAAGCAGGCCGAAAAACTTTTCTTCCAATGCCCATATTTTTTTTTGGATGCAAAAATGAGAAGGGTATGCAATATGAGAATCCCCGATTTTTAAAAGGAAAAACAAAGGGTGCCCATGGCCATGAATCGAAAAGCTTTCAAATTTTTAAGTAATTCAAGACAAGGAAGACAAAGTACTTTTTGGTTTTTTTTCAAATCACAAAGTACAAAGTTCCAAGCAACCAAATCCTTCAATCCGAGTGGGCCTCAGTTATTTCCCCCCTTACGTGGTTTAAACTCGCATAATTTTCGTCCTGGTAGTTTTTTTGGGAGCTTGTAGGAAGAGAGGGAAATACCTTCATCGTTAACGGTCAACGGTTAAAGATTTATCATGAAGAGGAAGTAGAGAATTCATGGGAAGTCACGCATGACTTCCACACCAACAGCGAATAAGCCTTTTGACCAAGAGTCTAGCTAACGACTCGCTCAATAAATTTAGCGCTTGCGGGAGGCAACCCGATTTCTTTTACTTTCTTTTCTTTTTCGGTTTCTTTTTCTTTGATGGTCTTTTCTACTAGCAGACCTTAAAGAACTAGTCTTCTCACCTCCTTCTGAATAATTCAAAGTTTTTTTTTTTTCTTCTTCCCTACGTTTTACGAAGACAAGAAATTAACCACTCATGGACGACAATAAATTCTGGCGAGAATTGTTGACTACTCACAATAACCCAAGTAGTTCAACAAACACTCTAGCACTAGAAGACTTCACACCTCAATACTTCGAACAAACACCGGTCGAACAAATAGGTCCACAAATACCAATTTTCGATCCGTCATCCATGAATCTGGGTAAAACTTCAACTTCACAAACATGGCTTCCCACTGGAGAACAAACAGTGTTCGAACCTGGATTTAAAGAACATGTAGAAGCCTCGTGGAAATGGATATGCGACCTCGATGAGAGAATTGAAAAGGGGAAGAAGCAGACGTTGGAATCAGTAAATTTCGAAGACAAACCATTAAAAATTCCACGCACTAAAAAGCAGAAAAGTTATTTTGAGCATAACAATTGTAGTACAACTGTAATGCTATGTGGGCGCGAATGGAACATATCTGAAATTCCAACACCGGTCTGTTCATGCACGGGAATACCCAGGAAATGTTATAGATGGCAGGAAATTGGATGGCAATCAACTTGCTGTACAGCGAATATTTCACAATACCCGCTACCTCCTACCTCTATTGCCTGGGAAAGGTCAATTACGATTGCAGGGTAGAAGGATGGGTAGTTCCACTTTCAGATGTCCCTTGGAAGAATTGGTAACTAAAGGGTATGTATTTCGAAAGCCAATTGACTTGAAGGAATATTGGCTTAGGTCTAACAGGAGGAATAAATATGTTTAGGAGACTTGGTCTTTTCTACTAGCAGACCTTAAAGAACTAGTCCTCTCCCCCCATTCTTCGTTTTTCACTTTACTAATTTTCAAAATGCGAGAAAACTTCGAGTATAATCATTTTCTAGTAATGTACGCGTTGATTCGTAAATACAATAAAAATCGTTTGCCAAGAGAATTAATTTTCATAATTAAAAATAAATGTGATGAAGTAAGGAAGGAATGTCGGCAAGAAAGTAATAGAAGGCGTTTTGGCGTTGGTGTTTCGAGATCAGCTGCTAAAAGAAGAGCACAAAAACTTGGACGATGTTACAAATGCGGGAAATTTGCCCATGAAGGGGCATGCTCGAACAACCAAACGTATTCTAATTATGAGTTCCAGCGACTATGTAGAGACGGCCCTGTTGATTGTTATGTAAATCAACGTTTGAACAGACGAGGCTACGCTTTTGGAAGAATGTGCCAGGAACTCGACCGACTTATCGTAGAGGCGAGAAAACGTGGGTTGTAAGTAAATTTCATCACTTTTGTAAATATGTAGTATTTTTTTTTATAATAAAAAAAATAAAAAAAAATAATAATAATAAAAAAAAAAAAAAAAAAAAAAAATAAAAAAAAATAAAAAAATGTGTGTGTTTTTCAGTTCCAATTAGTTCTACAACTCCATTATCTAAAAGATCTTGGAACATTATCTTTTCTTTCAACATTTGATTTTTATTGAACGGTCCTAAATAATAACTTTTGAATTTGTGTTCGGTATGATTAAGTCCCTGCGACTGAATTACTGTAACCGGTGGAAAAGGGCACAAATTGAAGTTGTCTATTTAAGACTATTTGATAGGATTCAAAGTATTCGTCTTGGGGATCTGACGATAAACGACCCACCATTTGTGTATGTTTTTCTATGTGTTTTAGGATAGTGTGTATTAAGGGGTATATATATATAAAAAAGGCTAATGTACGAAACTGGAATTAATAGAAAGTTATTGATAAAACATGAAAAGTTTCGTTACATTATTCAAATGGAAATACAACAACAAATTTACATCAACACCCAAATACACCGACCCAGGTGGCCACGATCAACAAAGGGGCCACGATGAGAACGAACCCAACGAACCACGGATAGGTCTCATCCAAAGGAAGTTGAACCGCAACAAAGAACCAAGAAATAATCATCAAATAAGCGAAAATCAAGCCAAGGTTCACCATTTTCGGCCGACGGTTAGTGGGGTGAGAATGTATTTTGTTGAAAGTTGTTGTGTGGAAAGAATGAAGAGTGTGTTGAAGAAGTATGTATTTATAGGAGTAGAAAAAAAAAAAAAAAAAAAAAAAAAAAAAAAAAAATAAAATTTTTTTGAGAAACTCTTCAGTTGTCATAATATTTGTTCTTCTCTAAATTGTTTAATCAAATCAACATTGAAGAATAGAAGTGATTATGTCATCGTTTTGTCAAGACGAATACCGATTTGTTGCAGGGTAAAAGTAAGTTCAAAAAAAAAAAAAAAAAAAAAAAAATAAAAAAAAAAAAAAAAAAAAAAAAAATAAAAAATAAAAAATAAAAATTTTTTGCATATGTAGAAATGCTTGTATGCACATATGTACGTGGTTAGGTGATCAATCAGAAAGTTTCCATCATAGGTCGCTAACTTTGTAAGAATGTTGGCAATCCATCTTTCAACCCATATCCCATAACTCACTCAAAACCAACATCTTCATCCCACATCATCTTTACCATTTTCATAACTCACTCTATTATTGTGTTGGTTACCCATTTCTCACCCATAATTCACTCCACATTATACCTTATAAATAAATTTACCAAAAAAAAAAAAAAAAAAAAAAAAAAAAAAAAAAAAAAAAAAAAGAAGAACTAGGACTGTCTATCGGTATTCTCATAGGACAAATCACTTCTTGTGCACAAAACTCACATTTTAACAGCAAAGGATTGAAAGGTTTCATGTCAGTTCAAATATTGTACACCACAATGGTCAATCCGTATTGATCTATTGTATGATTTTTTATTTGGGCAGTCATTTTAAGGATTTGCGGTTTGTGGCAACTAATAACACGGGTTGTGTTGGATTAGACTATAATTTTTTTTACCAATTCAATAAATACCGAATACTTTTCTATACCCATTTTTCATACCCATTAAACCCTAAGCCTTCAGAAACATTACAACCTATTGAATTACCTTTTTGGATAATCATGCTAGGTGCTTACGCCATGTCGGTGGAGAAATGATTCTATTACAAGCCTATGATTATTTATGCAACATGACTTGGCCATATAAGAGTGATTCAAATATACACCCCTGTGAGATATTTAGATTGATAGATATTTTAGAGATGTGAGAATCATATACTATCATTGAGCAGGTGCTAAGTCATGTATATTCGTGCTTGAGAATCATTGAACATCTCGATTTTCATGAATTAACTTAAATCGTATAGAACTAGAAATAGTTCTATATCTTTTTGGAAATCGAACGTTTGGAAAGTCAAGTCAAAGAAGTTCTATGTTTAAATTATAGTTTGCTTGAGGACAAGCAACGTTCAAGTGTGGGGGAATTTGATAACGCTCAAATTATACATATTTCATTGAGCGTTATTGTGCAAGTTAATGTATAATTATAACCCATTTGAATGTAAATTAATGTATTTTAGTTACTTATTGTGTGTATGAGTAATTTTACAGGTTGCAATGGATTTTGGTGTAAAAAATGCTTGAAAAGTGACAAATTGACGTTGCTGCACTGTTTTGCTCACAACTTTTTCATCCGATAGCCGTTTCTAACGAACAAGCTGGCCACGCGAAGATGAATGAAAAATCTACAACTTGCCAATTTTACTTTTACCAATAAAGGATGTAATCAAATAAGTAAAGCCACGAAATAGAAAAGATCTGCATCATGCATAATGCCATTTTTGCTTGCAAAATTCCAAAAAGCTACAGTAGAAGTCAAATTGCCTCTTATAGCTTATCTTCGTACATATCTTTGAGTACTGTGGCTGCCATGTGATACTGTTCAAGATGATAAGAGTTCCGATTTTTGCTCTCCTCAATTATGGCGTTAGTTGTGGAAGTTGGCTATAAATAGAAGATTTACGAGAACATTCGAGAGGGAGAGGTGCCTGGGAAGACTCCTATAGTCTTCAAAACCATTTCCACTCACAAACAACTTCCTAATCGTCATCTGAGTGTTTCAATATTAGTTTGTAGCAAAGTAGTTTAGTTTATAAGTTAGTCACGAAAACTTTCAGCACATTTTACGATCAAAAGTCCGATCAAGGTCCTTAATATTCAATTTGTACTTGTTCTATTCCAAGATTAGTGTATTGCTAGTTCCATAAAGTTGTTTCAGTTAGTTTATCTCTCGTTCAAGTTCTAAGTTCAAAAGTTTGTTCGAAAAACTTATTCGATCTCAATTTGCATAAAATCCATACGTTAAAATTTCGTTCTAAAAGTTGTTATAAGCTCGCTTATCATCCGTTAAGTAGCGTGTTAAGTTTCGTGAAGTTTCGTTGTCCTTCGCATGTTCGCATAAAAATAGTTACGAGTATTTTTAGTGATTTTCGATATAGTTTACGGGATAATCGTGAAGGGTTCAAGTTCATTGGAGTGTCACTATAGTTAGACTAAGGTATAATCTACCCGTGCTAGGAAGTAGAATTGTCACCGGTTACCGTTGTAGCTAGTTTGAGTGAGACGAAGTAGCTCCGTCGGTGTAAATTTTAGTTTTGGTTACTTGACTTCAAAAAGTTGAAATGTTGAATGGACGTGCATGTGGACTTCTTTGCACGTGAGTTTTTAGTTCCAAATTCTAGTAGATATTAAGGACATGTTATTTTAAAGCTGCAGCGTTATATCGGGCGATACAATTCTTCGTAGTGTTGGAGGTTAAGTTTTCGTAGTGTTACTTTAATCGTTTACAGGTTAGTCATTTACACTTATTAGTTTATTAATCGGATAGTGACAGTCCGATTATAAACTGGGGGTTGAAAACATTTTCTGGTTCTAAAGATCAAACAAACTCTTTTCGTTAAAAATAGTTAAATAACTATTTTTAGGCTGTAATGACCTTAAGATTTATCTTTTGCTCCTCTTACGCCAAAACTTCCTTTTTAGTCATTTAAAAAGCTGTCAAAAGATCACTTGTAGTTTGTTAAGCAACGTGACAACTCGGTCACAACCCCCCAATTTTACACTTTCTTTTTAGATTAAATTTAATAGTTTTATTTACTACTAATACTTATTCCCTGTGGACGATCCTGGACTTACTACTAGCTATACTATACGCGACAGGGTACACTGCCCGTGTGTAATATAACTATTAGTATCTCCTTGTTTTGTAAATTTAAAACTTGGGTGATTTTTACGAGCAAAACGATTCAACAAAATATGCACTCCAAATTACACATCAATTCCCTCATCAATTCTAGTCAATCTAAATAATGACTAGAATCCTTGATAATGCTTCAATATCTTGAAAGGTCAAATAAACGAGGACTTAGCTTTCCTTTCTTCCCAAAACGTATGACACCTTTCCATGGAGAAACTTTCAGCATCACCGTGTCACCAACTTGGAATTCAACCGGTCTTCTTTTCTTGTCGGCATAAGTCTTTTGACGTTCTCTTGCTACACGAAGAGCTTCTTTGGCAATGTTAACTTTTTCAGCTGTAATTTGAATGATCTCGGGTCCCGTAAACTGCTTCTCACCGGGCTCCAACCAACAACTTGGAGTCCGACATCTTCTTCCATAAAGCATTCCAAATGGTGGCATACCAATACTTGCATGATAGCTATTATTATAAGCAAACTCAATCAACTTCAAATGATCATCCCATGTTCCACCATACTCCAATACACAAACCCTCAACATATCCTCTAATGTTTGTATCGTCCTCTCACTTTGCCCATCGGTTTGAGGATGATAAGCGGTGCTCAGGTTTACTCTAGTACCTAACTCTCGTTGAAGACTTTTCCAAAAGCTAGATACATACCTCGTGTCTCGATCTGAGACAATAGACAAAGGAACACCATGCTTTGAAACGATCTCATCTATGTACAACTTCGCCATCTTGGTCAATGGTACATCTTGACGTGTCGCTAAGAAATGAGCACTTTTCGTCAACCTATCCACAATAACCCATACCATATCATTTCCCTTTGGTGTCCTAGGTAGCTTGGTCACAAAATCCATAGTAATATGGTCCCATTTCCATTCCGGAATCTCCAATTGATGCAACATTCCATATGGCTTTTTGTGATCAGCTTTAACACGCGCACACGTCAAACATCTTTCAACAAAATGAGCAACTTCTCCCTTAATGTTTGGCCACCAATATAGGCTTCAAATCTGCATACATCTTTGTAGCACCGGGTGAACTGAATACTTGACCTTGACCTTGAATCAAGTTATATGTAAGTGCACGTTCTGGTGCACAATTTGTGTCCGATGCATCTCAATTAAAGGGCTGTTACTTTACAGAGATTATCCAGATAACTGGACAAACTCGTGTGAATAGTACCACGAGTTTGGACAAAGAGAAGACGAAGATGGTCCAGGACCACTACTCTTACAAATCAATTTAATGAAGACAGACATGACAGATGAAGAAGTACTTCAATTCTATCATAATGGTATGATTGA
>JAXHQA010000508.1:0-11978 GCA_034093135.1 Erigeron breviscapus
TCTGGGCTGAATTTATATACCCCGCTTTATTGCAAGCCCGTGGAGTTTCATTAAGACATGGAAATTAAATCCATTTTTTCTCTTCTAGCGATCCCAAACACCTTCAAAGTGAGATCCGCTTTCGGATTGAATTTTATTTCTGAAAGTTGAAATTTTTATGAATGCATCCCTGATAACCAGCGAGGTGAGTTGAATATCGAGTGATTGCATTTTTTGTAATAAAGCTCACGACTGTAATTTTGCACTTAATCCGGACTTCACTTGCTCTATAAGGCGTGCTGCCAAAAAAATTTCCTCCTTGGTGAAAATTGTGACATAGAGAACTTTTTAAAAGATTTGTTTAACCATAATCTCGCATGTTCCAGTCATTGTCAATCCCCTTAAAAACATGTCACATCGATCCCAACATTACGAAGCAAAAGTATCAAGATTTAACACCAAAACAGCGATTTAATGATCGTCATCACACACATATATTTTACAAAGAACACAAGCGATATAAAATATTCAAGATAGAAAGATATTTACCGAAAATGTTCACGAGTAAAACGTTTTTGGTTGCGGTACGAGTATAGGTGATAGTAATGAATCCGTGACTGTAGAATGCAGAAACGCGAATAAATGCCCCGGCGGTTTGATACTCGAACCGTTTTAATGCATTTTTGAAATGGAATAAAATTCCAATTTGTATGTAGTGGTGGTAGTTTGGGTATTTTTGGATTCTAAACTAAATGTTAACTTTCTAGGGTGGCACAAGGCCACATTGATTCTCATACTAGTTCTATACTAATATTATAAAGAGGAAAGATTTGTTTGTTTGTATTGAATAGGCTCTAATCTTTGGAACCGCTGGTCACATTGCCAAATTCTTTCCACTGATAGATTAGCTTCAATGTCGCTACAGTCAAATGGAGCGGCTAAAACCGCGCGAGGATAGCTAGTACAATATTAAACAGAAATTTTTGGAAGTATTCGACCATTTGGGCATAGAGAATAAAGATCGTAAGTCTGGAACCAACACGTGGCCCGCAAAGTCAATGTCAAAGGCAAAATGCAGGCGAGGTAAAAGTTAGAAGTTAGTATAAAATATTTTATTTTTCTTTTCATCTGTACATTTCAAGGGTTGATGAACTTTTACTTGTACTAATGATCTACGTAATTCAAATTACTTTAAAGTGTCAAAAACATACGATTTTTTTTATTAAGATTTAGGTAAATGTGTCTATACTATGTATACTATACATATATTTTAAAAGTGACTTTAAATAAAAAGTTATGCTATATTATAGATATAGATATGGCCCAGAGTGATAGTAACATAATTCGAATGAAAAACTCCATGTTTAAAGTCAGAGTACACGATATCAAGAACAGGCGCAGTAATCCGTTGCAAGTAACAGTCGGGACTGTGAAACCTTCTCAACTACTAACTTAGGCTCGCTTGCCCTACATTTGGTCTCTAATTGTGATTTGGCCATAAACTAAGAACTTCAAACGTAAAGCGAACCGATAGACGTATATAAGATTGATTTTCGCATAGGGATTTACTTCGTGTATCACAATTATTGAGTTTGGTTGTTTCCCAAAAAAAGTTTCGAAATGAAACCGGTGTTTTTTTTGTGTGCAATCTGTTGGGGGTTTCATTTTTAGAAAGTGAGCTTATGTACTTGAACTCAATGTTTGCTAATATTGAAAAATATCCAAACTTTTTATCATTTTTTCTGGTGTAATTTGTTTTTATGTGATAGGTCGGCAAATTAAGCAGACGATATACCTGATGGTAAGCAACGACGCCGCCCAATGGACATCCGCATACCACATGTGTAAAGAATTGCTTTGCCGGCCTTTTGGGGATTAGGGTTTTGGATTTGGGGATTGAAGGACGAATGAGAGCCTTCCGTTACCCACTTACATTGGCAAAACACAATCTTTAGTGTTTCACGCAGATTTCACGTAAGGCCCGTGGTGGCACTCCATCGATATGGATATACATACACTACTATGAGCGATATGAACTGTAAGCATCTATTTGAACATTTTAGGAATACTTCTATAATTGTACTTAATGACGTCAACTACAAGAATAAATGTAATAACTTCCTGGTTAGTACATATCGGAAATATCGTCAAGTCTTATGACTGAAATTTTTTTCAGTCATCTCGATAGTACTTATATAAACGCGAAGTTTGTATGAAAATGGTTGGACATTTATTTGTTACTCCTCGTAAAAATAACTGAACAGATTTGAAATGAATTTGGGCAAACGGGAAAATATAGTCTGGAATAAACACGTAGGCCACCCATTTACCTTGGTACTATGAACGAAGCCGGTGGTAGCAAAATAGTTGTATTTATAATCTAAGGGCAAAAAATAAAAACTTCAAAAATGGTAGATACTTTTTTAGTTACATATTAAAAAAACAATTAACATTCAGTGTCATAAATGTTTCAAGTAATCCAGAATAAAAGTTTAGTTATCAAATGTTTTATAATAACTTTAGAGCTTTTCTCAAATTTATACACGTGAAGTACCCGCGATTTTTAGTTAATTTAGTTATCAAAACTTTAGTTTCGTGGCCCACCCGTTAAAGAATATGGTCCTACAAAATTTCATATTCAGTAAAGTAGAATATTAACGTGCTAAGTGCATTCGCAAAAGGCTAACTTTCAAAAGTTGAAAAAATAATTCTAGAAGTTTTCTTTATTATTCGATTAAACATTTTTAATTGTTTAATTTTTTTATTGTGTTCCATTTGCATTCTTATTAACACAAAAGAAATTTTCATCACAATTTTTTTTCTTTATATTAATATACTTCTAGATTCGAGAGACCTGTTTATAATCTGGATCTGTTTACATAACGATAAATTAATTCGAAAAATCATAATATCCTACATCATTACCTATTAAAAAGTAATTAAAATTAATAAGATCAAAACCTTAATCTTTAAATTAAATTTTTAATGACCACTGGAGTAAATGAAGAAAACCTTATCAAACTCCCACCACTTAATAAACCAAATGTGGTTAGGCTTTTTAAGTGCGAATAACTTTCTTAAATAAAATACATGCATAAGAAGCAAGGAGCCTATATGTAAGGATATATTTAAGGTAAACTCGAAGTTGGACTGCACGGTAAAGCGGTGGCTAACAACTGGCTCTTGTGTGAATCCACAAAATTGTGGTCCCGGTCTGGGTGAAGTTATGAAATTGGGGTAAATGTTTGTAAACGCACCCACGACACAAGTAGAGACCCTAGTGTGAGCAAAAAGTTTAACAATTTCTGAATGTTTGGAATTTAAAAACTATTTAATTTAATCGTAATACTGTTTCAATTAAACTCAAAATAACATATGTAAACATATTAACACAAATTTAAAAACTATTACATAGTAAGAAAATTTCGATAGCGACAATCCTTAAGTGTTCTACAAATGACTCAAATGAAATCAAATCCTTCTGCTTAGTTAATATATAATTTGTAAATACCTGCTTACTATAAGTACTACAAAAATGTTAATCAATATAAATAATGTAGATACAGAGTTATTTTTCGATTTTGGAATTCTTATCTTAATAAACTTAAATTCCTCAATTTCTAAGATCTGTCCGTCGTTAAATTCTGAATTAAAACCAATGGCGTTGACGCGCACAATCCCAGGAGCGTGTAAACACCTGTTCTGGACATGTCGGTAGAGCTGTCAATAGAATCTGCATAAAAACAAGAATGTTCGTGAGAACTACTGCTGTAAGTTCAAGGCAAACTCGAAGTGAAGGTCCGCTAGTGATATCCTGAGAATATTTGATTAGAGCTAAACTATTCGTATGCGTTAAACACAAATGTTGAAATTGTAAACTTCAATGAATTTATAAATAAAAAGAATGTTAATGTTCAAGTTTGATGTGAAACAACTTTATCGTGTGTGACGATTAAGTGTGGAGAGCTATGCTTCGCACAATATTGGTTCGCTCGACCATAGCGTTTGTGTTTGGTGTGTGAATGAGCTACGGAAGAACATTTTTTTAACCTCTCTAATTCTCTAATATCGCTATTACCCTAATCCCTAAAAGGTCGGCAACATATTCGTAACTTCTCCGTTATGTCGAATGCTCAATAGCGTCCAGAGCGCCAACGCTAATTGTTTACCATCAGTAATCGGGTCTTCACGTTTAACCGTCCTATCACAATAACATAAAAAACTATGGGGACTCTGTAATTCAAAAAAGTTTTATGGGATACTACGGCGGCAGAAAGACCACCAGACGTGTCGCAGCCTACATGAAAAAAAGATAAAACACCAACTAATTCACAACTCCCAATATTCATAGCCAATAAATACTTCCAAGATATTTACAATTTTATCTAACTCAATGCCTTTAAACAGGGGTACAGTTCAGAGTTCCGTCCTAGTTATTTGATCAGGATTATTTGGCATACTTGCAGTTAGTTATTGTCCAATAGTTTTCAGAGGGTTGTCTACTTGGGAACTTGTTTGTCAAACTGCATTACAAACTATGCCCTGGAATTGAGTCCCTTTAACTGGCGAATTTGTGATTGCTTTGCTGAGGCTCTTGAGTTTTATTTCCATGATAAATATTAAAGGTTTAAACATAATGTTACTCGGAAATCAATTGGTTTTAAATGCAAGCAAAACCGGATTCTCTCTCATAGCAGTATATGAAAGCGATCAGAGGCTTAAAAACTTACTCTTCGCTCCTATCCTTAATTTTCCAATCTTTCTAAACACATCTAACTTAAACCTCTTACAAGGCTAATCTTTTCTTGGATGTTCGAATGGGAGTTAGGATGCTAGTCAATAAATCTGTTGAGTGTCTTCTCACCCTGGCGAAAATATTCATCAATTTACTCTTAAAATGAGATCCTGTTCTTTTTTTTAAATAAACGCCTTGGTTCTCCCACTCTTCGTTTCATCGGTAAAAACATTTTTAAGGAATGTTAATTTCTTACACTCTTATAGCAGTTTTATAAATTGTATCTTTAATCATCACGCACAATAATATCTAACTAACCTATGAATTACTGTCTACACTAAGTTCATATAAAACACATCCATCCTAATCATAACTAGAGCCGTGCTACTAATTTTATTTAAAATCTCAAGGTCAAAATTCAACAAGACTCTTTCCATAGAAACAGCAAAGGCATGTTTAGAACCCACAATTAGTAAAGCAATAACAATAATATACATTAAATTACAAAGCTTTACAGCTCGCCAACAGCTGGTTACAGTAAAACTAAACACACAAGCATCGTAAATAGTAGGGGAGTTTCTTATCATCGTGCATACAACAGACCTAGAATGCAAATCCGCTACTCTTATTGGCGCTCTGTTTGTCTGTTCAGTCAGTTAATTATCTTTTAGAATTGTTTACTTGATAGTGGTTGCCTTTGTTCAAAAGCATAATTACAGGAGATTGGTTGCCTCATGTTGTTGGTTTCTCATTCATACGCTTAAAAAATTATCACTGATATGGATAGTAAAGAAGAAGTAAAAGTTGAAGTAAAGAACGTTGTATGACCTACTTGGTAAGAAAACAAAGTCGCGTTCTCGTCCCCATATAACTACGCAATGTATTTTGGAGCGGTTTCTTTAAAAGACATTCATTTAATATGGAAAACAATGTAGAGCCAGCATTGTACCCATGCCAGGCCGGAGCATTAATGATAATTAATCTATGGAGTACCAGTTAAGATGTAGTTTAAGGTGTAGTTGTTATAAACTGGACAATTTATTTTAAGTATATAATCTGTACCTATCAAAAATTATTCAGATTTCGATTCCAATCAAATGAGAAATTGAATTACATCCAGCTGAACCTGAACCATTAGATGCCCTAAACATCGAAATACAGTACAATTGTGGTTCGTAATCGATCCTAAGAACTGGACATCAATAGCACATTCTCATAGCCAAATTCCTTGGAATTCAGCAACCAATTAGTTCATTATTTTTGAAGGAAATATTATTGGGCAGCTGCATCAGTGTTTTAAAGATAGTTATGGCACCAACGTGAGTTAGGAGTCTGTTTGGAGTAAGGAAATATTTAGCCATGACTCTAGTGCCAATACGAGTATTCCATTCCGTTGGCTTATTCTGTTTCCAAAGTGTTTGGGTCATATATTTTATGACAGTAGTGTTTATATTATATAACTACCGTCATTCCAGTGCCTTTTGGATAATTTATGGAGTGGGGGTATCTGTTGAAGTGACTCGATATCCTAGATAGTGCTATCGTAAAGCCAGAGCGATTTTTTTGGGAGAAAGCCTAAATCGTCATGTACTTCAATGCCACTTACTTAAACCCACGCCTGTTCACTTAGTACGCTTGGCACTAACGACAATTTCTATTTAAAAAAAAATAAAAATTATTTCTACCAGTATAAAATTGTGTGTTTTTTATGTAATAGGTCGGCATAACGAGCAACGGATTACTTGATGGTAAGTAATCAGCACCGCCCACGGACACCGGGCAACAGAGGAGTTACGAGTGCGTTTTGCCGACTTTTTAGGGGATAAGGTTTTGAGATTGGGATTGGGGAAGGAAGGATGGGCCTCCGGTAAGTTTCACGCTGGTTTTCTGCGAGGCCATGGCATCACTCCGGTCCAAGACGAACCATTCGTTGCCGAGCATTGCACACTTAAAGTGTAGTGTAGATATAGTAAACGTAGTGTTGTGTGTTATGTTATATATTTTTTTTATTATTTATTATATAATTATAATAAAATTATATTTATATTATTAGAATAGAGCCAAAATTACAAGCTAATCTAAGTAATACATCAAATTTCTAAAGCCTAGCCTTCGATTTTATTAAAGCCAACTTACCAACCAGCGTAGGTATACAGGTGAAATTAAATGCCAGACTATCAATATAGCCATGTCCTATACGATAACGCATAAATCTAAGCCTAAAAAGGCGTATTCTATCCGTTTACTTTTCTATCACAAGTCGTATTGAAAATATTGTTCTGTCCTATAATAAATTATCTCAATGTACATTTGAAGGTCACGTACTGATATCCAGTCTATTGGTCGTCTATTTGTCAATAGAAGTTAATATATCGAAGAGCCTGATGCCTCGAAGATTGATTAATGCTATTGTTGTTTATTTATATTACAGTTTTGCGATAGAATATACAAGATATATATATTGATGTGCAACTGCGTAAGAATGATAGGTTTGACGGTAAAAATATTCATATAACACACAGTCTCCAAACTATGACTTAAGCAGAGGAAAAAATACTTGATGTAAATCCTAGAAGTATAGGAACCAAATAAAAGATGCTCAAATAATATTATCAACGCTCATGGATTTAGCAGGTTGCATTCCCCTATCAGAGAAATTGGGACCTTTAATCTACCTACAGGTTCTCTTTAAATCTTGATTGAAGACCCGTATACGTATACCCTGGTATTCCAGTTTGTTACAAAACTACAATCCAATGAGAATCACAAAACTTTGTATATAGAACAAATTTACAAGATGTCACATCCATCAGTATTTCATCTTAGTCTCGTTAGATCTGTATGGCATTGGGCTCACTCAGCGCTATTTGTTCGGCCCGTGTCGATCGCCATATCTCACGGACGCGCTATTGATCAAACCACCCTTGTATAACATGTGTCTGGTACTTTTGACAGATAACTTGCAAAACTATGCTTTATGTTTGTAATCGGGTGCCGATGTTGAATTTGTTGGTTTGGTTGGAGTTGAACTAAATTCTCATTTGTCAATAGCAACTAAACTAAGTTTTTCAATATTTATTCGATGTTGAACAGGCTTTCATTGTAGTTATGGTGGTACTTGTTATTGCCAAACGATATTCTGTTCCGATTCATAACAAATACTTCAAAATTGAAATTTTCTGAGCTTAATTGACTTGAATGTTTCTGCCAACTATATTTAACTGTGGGAGGTCATGGCGATTCGGCCATGAATGGGTCGGTCGAGCAGAAAACTTGCCGTGAAACATCCAGCGTTGTGCGTTGCAGTGAGTTACCGCGGAGGGCCCAATCCTTCTCCTCCCCCAAATTCCCTAAATCTCCAAATCCCTAACCTCAAAAAGGCACGCACTTGAACTCTGTTCCTGTTGCGGATAACATGTGTGGCGTGATTGCTTTACCATCCAGGTACATCCGTCTGTCATTTGTCACTTTATTACATAAAAAAATAGCACACTAAGTATATCATTTATAATCGTTTAACTTTTCTAACAGTATACCATATACAAAACTTACATACTGGACGAAATCATAATAAATTATGAAGTAAGTAAAACTAATAAAGCATTTTTTTTCACAATAAAATCGTTTGAAATTCGCCAAACTCTTCGTTCTTTTCTTTAATATGCAGGACATATAGCATTTGTCTCATATCCTCAGAGTTAATAAACCTTGTTTATAGTGGAATTGTGCCTTTATGTTATTATCTACAACAATATCGAAATTGCATCGCCCCATCTTAGATTACATTCGACATATAATTTTTTCTATTCGATTGCTGGCACATCGAATTATAAATTATCGGAAGAACGATGCGTTGCCCAACAAAATGTGTGCGGACGTAGGTAATGCTATACAAAATGCACAAACTCATAAATATCAGTTATGAGGGAGGCCTGTCCCTGTAGTTGGCGATTAGAACTGTAGTGTTCCGGTTTTTCTTGAACAATAGCTAGATACAATATTATTGCGGTTATTTATTTAGGAAAACCAGCTTGGTTTTCAGTTGAACGCCATTTTAAGAAAGTTCTGGAACGTTGACATATCGCTTGTTTGTGTTACTGACCATTTATATTAGTTTCAAACAAAAATGTAGTTGGTGGCTGAACCAATTGGGTTTGTTTTCCTTATGCTTCTCACACGTAAAGTATTTAAGGCAAAACTACGAAAAGAACGTGCTAAAAAAGTACTTTCATCTCCATTGGAAAATTATTTAATCCACAAGCAAGAGTTACGAAGTAAAAATAATGGCGCAGTCTATCTCCGTGGATAGAACGATAGCATTACATTTTCATTTTACCTCAGCAAAGAATATTATTGCTAAAAAATCCTCTTCCATAGCCACGTGCAATCTTTATTTCTCCAGCATAACTCTAGCCTTAAATTGAAGAAAAATCTTATACTTGAGAGCGTGCGGCGATAAAATTTCTTTTAATTACAAAATTGACGTTTAATGTAATATAGCAGTTTATAGTTTGGTGGCAAGTTGAAGAAGTCGCAAGTTCTCAGTCTAACTTCTCTGTACAAATGTAGGAAACAGTTTTTATGGTTAACAATAAAGTCGACATAGCAAATGTGAAGTTAATGTTCGTGTTGTTAGAAAGCTGAGGAAATGTGTGGGACATGGTCTTGGTGGAGGCGCTGCGGGCGAAGAGTTTGTTGACTCTCGTAATTAAATAAAATATTGGGGATTCAGAAAATTACTGGCTGGCAAGTAAGTTGAAATACAAGTTTTAAACGCAGTAATATTATAAAAAGTACTTCAAATGTCCATGTGTCTACAATTATCAAATGATCATTCAGTATTTAAATAATCAATCAAAATAAGAGACAAAAGTATCACAATAATTTAACAAAAATATCCCCATGTCATTAACATATTATTAATCAAAATAACAGTATTAAACAAGAATATCAAATGATAAATACATAACTGTCTACTGAATCCAAGACGTTTCTAACGACACGGACCATCTGACGAACATTCTCTTCACTACAAATCTAGAATTACATCATCAAATATAGATAATCCCGGAGGATATCAAATGAAACAAAAACTTTACTAATTCCCGCAAAAAGTCTTACAATGTCCGTTTACAGTTAGCGATCGGCCTTGACTTTCATATCAAATAGATAGTGAAAGAAGTTCCATTATGGAATTAGTTCTTACTTCACAAAACAGATGTGCTTCTGTACCTATGTAATTATTCAAAGATATAGAAAATCACATCACATCACAGCTTGGACCAATCATTTGTTAGATCAAGTTTAAGTGTGAAAAGTCGAAACGAATAACGGGTCAGCTTGAACCCATAGTGTTGAAAAATGGCTTGCAAATACCAAGCATTGTTTTCACTATGTGGGTAAGTCTGGGCCCAATTGAACCCCTCCACCCGACATTCTACCCAAATCCTTAATCTCCCGAAATCCAAATGTCCAAAACCAGGCAACGAACTCGCAACTCTTCTGGTTTTGCAGTGTCTATAAGCGGGCGACGATTGCTTGCCCATCAGTAAAATGCCCGTCTGCCTAATCATTCAATGAAGTTGTTCCACACCAATGCGACATGTGCACAAGCAGCCGTAGTCCAACTTGTTGCACATTAAAGATTGTGAATTAGGCTTGTTAGTTTATCTGTCACCCTGGTTCGTTAAGTTTTGAATTTGCACAAAATCGGAATTCAGTTAGTTAAGTATCAATCATTTGTTAAGCTTCTTATTTTGCGGGGTTGTTGGGGTAAGCGCAATGAGGGTACTCGGCCGCAGAGCTGAGAAGGGAACAGGGGGGTTTTTAGTCAGTAAGAGTCTGACACTCCCTCCTGCCCGGCCCCTGGGCGGGAAGAAGTCATTTTGAATGATTTTCCCCTCACAAAAAAAGCTCTTATTTGAAATGAATCCTGTAAATTATGGAGAAAACAATCATCTTAGCGAATGATTTATAAACAATTAAAACAGAAATGACTTTCATAGGTATTTATAAGAAAATGCCTCCTACGTAATAAATGTCTCATGTAAGTATTCGGACAACATTTTATCATCTTTACCTTCTGCCTTTATCTATCTTCTTACCGCTCTCCTACCATGCGCCGCAAACAAAGACTAATGTTCGCCTGTCAGATTGCAGCAATCGATACGCGTTGTCCCATACCCATTACAAGATGTCAGAAGTTGGTTAGATAAGCCCTTCCTTATTTATAATAGTGCGTGAGTCTGTGTAAGAGCCCAATGAACGATCCATTTTCTTCTGTATATTTTAATTGTAAATGTAACTGAATATTTATTGAATTTGTTAATTTATGAATATAATCGTCGTTGAATTAACTATTTAACATTAAAAAATAATGAATCGTAAGAGAGCAAAACCACTTCGCTCGTAAAATCCGTTCAAAAATACACACGGAAGCACACCATACGTGAGCACAGCTGAGGCAAAGGCCTCTCTCACACGGAGAAGGTTGTGCATTAATCACGCTGGTCAAGGCGCAATGGCGAATTTAAACCTATACATATATTTGAAATCTATATTCCTCGATTTTTCTTTACCGTAACGTGGTTTTGTCTTAAAGATTCTTTAGAAAGTCCATCTGACTCTTAAAATCCATTGGTACTTGTCAGTTTTAAAACCCTCACCAAGCAATGAGAAGCGGGTGCCTAAACTTTGGGCACATACCGACAAAAATACACTAACCTTATCAGTAATTCTTCCAACTCATCATAAAAACAAAATGCCACATTTAAACATGATTTTCATATGTAAGTAAATCTTTATTAAAATATGCCATACATTGTAAAATCTTTAATTTTAACCCTGACTCCCTCAATCTCGGGCCGAACTCAATCTCGGATTAGAGGCGTATGATGATGAGAGCGCCACGATTACGACGAACGGATGATCGATAGCGCGGCAATTGGCAAATTTGGTCCCTGGACTTCATATCGACTTTATTTCGCTTAAAAACACCTATTGGGGATACATATAACACACTAAAGCACTTTCGCACACTACATAGGCCTTTTACACATCATTAAGTCTACTTTATTGTCACTCATTAAAGATAATTAAATCTTACATATAGGGCACATAAACATATAAACACGTATTTCCACGTAAACATATCACGGACTTAGAATTTGACCTAACGACGTTAGTCAACATATACGTTTAAGTTTTGGGATGTTACACTTTTCCTTTTGATTGACTGATTATCTTGCCTCTAGCTATATCTTAC
>JAXHQA010000509.1:0-11988 GCA_034093135.1 Erigeron breviscapus
GTAGATGGCGCCTCAAATTGCGCATGGCGCGGACTGGGAATAGTGTTGATCTCGTCGGACGGTCTAACCATCGAACACTCATCACACCTGGATTCCCAGCATCAAACAATGAGGCTGAGTACGAAAGACTATGGCGGACTAAAAGTGCGCTCACTTGCACGCATCCGAGCTGATGTTCACGCGACTACCAATTGTGGTCAACCAGGTGTCTGGCGTGTACGAAGACCAATAGATGACAGGAATGGGCCAAGTACCAAGCTCTAGTGCGAGAACACTCAAGGCATTCCAAGCGATAAGGGGTCCAACAAATTGGGCGTGAGGAAAAATGGCGAAGCAGACGAGTTGGCCGGTCTAGCTTTAATTTCGACAGTTGCCAACTCCCATCTTCTCTGAGTGAGTTGTCTTCCAAGAACCTAGTATTGAGAACTCGAAGCAGACCGAAGAATTTGAACAGGAGACATAGTCCTCTTGGATGGACCCCATTATCCTCTCTGAAAGAACGGGACCTTCGGCTGATAAAAAGGAAGCCAATAAAGGTCCAGGTAAAGTCAGATGGTTTTGGCTCTCTCCATTGGCGCTGTATATAAGAAGCCATTCACCGGTCAGTAACTCAAGTGCATTTATCCAAACAGCGTGGAAGCTTTCCTTATGAGATACGAAGGGCTGGGCGGAAGTCACATAGGGAGAGATTCATTGGCTGACTGTGGCTATTCTCCAAAGATACTGGTGCCCGTGCATGCAAGCCGAACAGAGAAATATGTTAGAAAATGAAAAAGTGCCAGAAGGCGCCCACCAAATTAACAGGCCGGCCAAAGAACTTCTTACTTCACAAGTCCTTGGCCTTTCGCAATGTGGGGCTGGACCATAGTGGACAACTCCCAACAGCGATAGGCAATTGAAGTTCTTCATTGCTGCCAAATAAGATTACTTCACACATGGGTGAAAGTGAGCCCGTAGAGGACCATCAAAGAGAAGGATATCAAACGATTTGTGTAGCAGATGTGATAAAGCGGTTTGGCGCTCCCAAGGCTTGATTTCTGCTAATGGCACCCAATTTGGCAGGCGCTGTTTATGAGGATTTTGTCGAGAATGAAGATAAAAATTATACATTTCCACCTCGGTTACCGAGTCTAACGGCCAAGCGAAGTATAAACCAAGACCTCTCACTGGTTGAAGAAAGGTAGAGAAAAAAACCAAAGAAATGGGCGCAGGAACCCCTAGTGTCCTTTGGGCATATCGGACGACCCGAGATGGCCTCAACTGGGGAACCTTTTGCCCTAGCATATGGCATGGAGGCGGTTCCATTTCTTTGGAAATTGGCATTGCTACCATGGCAGCAAAAATTTGAGCTTGAGTTGAACTCTGAAGCCATCGCCCTAGAATTGGGCCTAGAGACGAACACCGAGGAAAAGGCGTTAATCCAAGTGGTGCATACCAACAGGAATTGTCCAGGAAGACAAACAAACAGGGCACCCCAGACCGTTAAAGTCGGGACTGGGTTTGAAGGAAAGGTGATGGGCAAAACCACACTGGCTACGGGCGAAGGCAAGCTAAGGGCAAACTGGAAAGGGCTTACAGGGATAATCGGTCTGTGAGCAAGGGCGTACCTACTTAGAGGACTGGATGGTTTTTTAGCAAAGCAGTACCCCGGCCGTGGAATGCGGCTAACCTCAACAAACTGTACTACTTTTAGGATTGTCTTTTATATGTTAATTTTTGTGAAAGGACTTGTTCCATTACTCTGAATGTAATCCTCCATTTGCCCAATGAATAGAAATGAATTTTGTGTTATGAAGTTTGTGTGTCGAAGTAATGTAGTGAATGAGAGGCATACGCTCAAAAGGCTGAGTGATTTACCCCGCTGATTAGAGTTGATTGATTGCTCACAGTCGATGTTCTAGCCGAGATTGATGGTTACCCGGGCTAAAAGGGTTGACGATTTGCTTCACACCTGCAGTTTAGCGAGATGATTTTACCTAGGACTAAGAAAAGTTGCTGATTTTCTCAACTCTAAGTTTAGCCGAGATGATTTACCCCGGCTTAAAAGAGTTGATAGTTTGTCACTTCTGAGGTTTTAGTCGAGATGATTTACCCGCTAAAGAGTTGACGATTTGCTCAATCTGATGTTGTAGCCGAGATGACTTTACCCCGGCTAAAAGAGTCCACGATTTCCTCAACTTTGGAACGGAAAGTGAGATTGATTTACCCCGGCTAGAAGGTTGACGAGGAATATGCTACCAAGGTTTTAAACCGAGATGGAATTATCCTGGCTAAAAGGGTTGCTGATGTTTTAGCGACGATGATTTACCCAGCTAAAAGAGTTGATGATGTGCTAACTTGATGTTCTAATGAGTAATTTACCCCGCTAAAGGGTTGATGATTTACTCAACCTTGCAATGTTTCCGAGATGATTTACCCCGGCTAAGAGAGTCTGGATTGATTTGCCTCAAATCTGATGTTTTAGCGAGATGATTTTACATAGGGCTAAGGTGATGGATTTACCTCGCTAAAGGGTTGAAGAGCGTGAATCTATTCAAGTCTAGCTAATTTTAGTGTTCTTTAAAGACCGAGATCATTTTTCTTGGTTCAATCAACGGATACGCAGGCGAAAATGAAAAGAATAGCATGGTTAAATGGAAAAACTTACGCCAAACAATGCAAGAACAAGAAAGAACTTTTCATGATTGCGAAAAATGGGTACATGGAAGTGGGGCTTATAGCCGGTAACAAAAAACTCCAAACAGAAATCAAAAGGAACAAGTTAAACTATGCTAAAGAGAGAGGTCGGCAAATCATCCCCGGCTCCTTCTGTCGCAGCCTCTAGGTCAACAACAACAGCCTTCTCTTTTTTTCGCCGAGCTCTGATGGCTACCGCGTCCTCGGCTCTTTTTCAGCCTCCTTTGCCAAGCGTTGAAAGACTTCGTTGGATAAGGAATCAGGTAGACCGGCAGGACGGCAGGGAAGAGAAGCAAAACACCTCGGTATCCGATCCTTGGCCGAGTTTCGTAGAGGCCTTCAAACAGATGAGATTATTTATCCTTGGTGGACTTTGACTCCCCCCCCCCCAGGTTGTAGTTGTCTCGGGCATCCTGGAAGATTGTTGGCTCGTTCAGGCGGCCTTCTTCACTCTTTTTCGGCTTCGAGTGGCTTTTAGCTCGTCCCTCTCTGCTCGGCCCTGCCGAGCTGGCAAGGAGTCTTGCGTTGTCAGCCTTGGCCCTTTCAAGTGAGCTTTAGACCTCCCCAGCTCGGATCTCCAGGATTCTGAATTGATTGGAGGAATCCGATCACCTTTGTCGGCGCTTGTGAATCCGGTCCATCACGAGATGTTGCTTTTGGATGGCCTGTAAAGGGCAAAGTTGAATAAGAAGAATAACTGTGACAAACACTTGAACAAATTTGAATTAAAAGTATAGAGCTCTTACCCGGGTCCTGGATTTAACTGCGGATGACGAGTCGGGTGTCGGGCACTGGTCACACCGGTCACTCGATCGGCAGAAGTAAATTGCTTTTGTCAGGTCAAAAAGCCAGTCAAGATGTTCTTTATTCGCCTTTGACTGAGGCCATTGGCCGAGAATCTCCTTACCGGTTGCTTCACTGTGGTGCCATGGGGGAGTTGGCTTGGATTCCCTTAAGCCGGTGCTCGATGCTCAAATCGGTCCAAGCCCGCCTACCCCCCCTTTTTTGGTTTTTTAGTTGTTAGGTTAGCAGAACGAGGCCTTTTTCCCGCTCGACGGACTTTCTTTGTTGGCTGGCACGTAGGGTAGAGTACCGGCAATTACGGTACCAAAAGTTGTCGGCGGTGGGGCGCGGGGGGATGGCTCGGTAACTCGGTTGACGGGTGTTTTTTTATGTTTTTGTGATGAGATTCTTATACGGCTCCGTTGGGCCATTCCTCTTCCTCTGTTAAATCGGATTAGTGGCATGTCCGGTAGTGTTAGATCAGGCGATGGGGATGGGGCTCGTAGAAAGTCTGGGACTCTACTTATGCGGGGAGCCGAGTATCGATAGTTCGGTACATAACCGAGAAGGTCATGCAATCTCAATGCGTATACAGCATGACTCTGATGGCAAGCATTGTATGGGTGAAGTCAATCGGCTTGTAGGGCTTCGATAGCTGCAAAAAAAGGAGCAATTCGTACAAAATAATAAAGGAAAACATTTGACCGGTCGTGAGGACACCGTTACATGTCGAACCGGGAAGTTTTCTGAGGTACCGCCAGGCACATCATAGTCTCATAATCATGGACCCAAAAAGAAGTAGCCGCGGCAAAATCTTTATCGGGGGTGCGGTAGTTACTAGTTTTGTCCTGCCCGGTCTATTTTCAGATAATAGCTAAACCGTCAGTGTGTGCACGAGGGTGTATTGTGCAGTATCTTGCATCTAAGGTTCAGGCCAAGCCGGTTTATTAGCTTGGCTCCCCGTTTAATTATTCTGAGTGTTGTCGAAACTTGGTCGACGCTAACCCGAACGTCTCAAGAACCTCGCCAATTAAGGTGAACCGAGAAGCGTAGACCTCTATACATTGTGGACGGCATGGTGAAGGGGAAATTGATATAGTTTACCCCGGAGTGGTGTCTTCTACAACGGCGCTCGAAGGTGGCGTCTTAAGGGACGCCATGCTCCTCTTGGCACAAAAGCTAGTGCAGCCCGGTGTGTTAACAAGGAAAACCGTTAATGCCCCAGTGAAGGCGGCCTGTTTCAGTACGGCAATGATGGTTTGGCGGAGTTTCGGGCGAGGCTGCTGGGCCCTTTAGAGAGCCCTAGTGTTAGGTCTGGTCCCTCTAGGTGGAATCTGCCCGAAAAATCCAGGGGAAGGGGCAGGGTGGTCGTGCAAACGAGCCAATTTTAGCTCGGACACAGGAAGTGTTGCTACACTGGTCACATTGGTACGCCCAAGAAAGGCCGGTCACTCGGAGCGGAACGGCTATTAGCCTGGTCGCGCAGTCTAGCATTTGTTAGCTCGGTTCCAACCCAAAGTTTCCACAAAACTTACAAATGCTCGGTTTTGGTATTTTTTGGGATTCGAATGAGGGACTGGAGGCTGGTCTATTCCCAGATACCTCGGCGCTGCTCATCACAAAAGCGATGAACAGTTGAGGGAAAGGACATAAGTGGTTTTTGGGGCTAATCCTAAGTTTACTTTGTGCGACGGTCCTAAAAACTGATTGCCATCGTTACCCTAAAACTCCAACTAGACAAATCACCGGCCTATGAAAAACATGTGTAATAGATGAAGAGCCAATGTAGGGGTGAGAACTTAAAGCTAGGCACGAATGGTGAATCGAAGCAGTGGGACCAAGGAGCCCTCAGTGACGGCGAAGGTATTGAACGTGCTCGGGGTGCTCTGAATTAAATAGGATGAGTGAAGGGCAAGAGTTCTTGATCACAGGGTGGTTTTTTTGGTGAAGATGAATAGTGACAAGAAGGGAGAATGAGACTGACAGGATGACGGTTATAAGAAGGGAAAGAGAGGCGGCCACAAATTTGAATGTGAGAGGCAGCAAAGAGATGGCTGGGTTGGCTGTCAAGGCCAATGAGTGCATGACGCAGTGTTTTGTAATGGACGGCGGGCTCTACTGAAAAGAAGGTTGTAAGTCGAGGTGCAACCCGAGAAGTCAAGAGACCGAGCAATGGGGATTACGCGGTAATGAGTGCGAGTAGAGGAACGACCAAGGCTAGCGCAGTAATCCAGTCACGACTAGCTGGATGGAATTAAGGGGCAATTGAGAGGGAGATTCATAATCTGGACTGGGCCGCGGTGTTGAGCCGGCAGAAGGGGTTCGAGAGTGTTTGGCCGAGCTGGGTGGGCCATTCTAGGTGGAGTTTGTGGTTGAAGTCAGACCAGGGATTTGGCCGAGATGATTCCTTTGCCATGCCGGCTTCTAGTGTTCACTCATTTAGCTCGGCGAGTGGGATCCTCCGCAGACCGGCCATACCGAGCGGAATCTCGCTCATAACGGAATGACTATTAAGCTGGTTCATGATGGAGCTCGGCTAGGAGCTCAGTAGGTCGCGCTGCGCGCTTCCCATTCGCGCACAACGCCGTTGGCAGTTTGATTAGTGGCGTTAGCTGAATTTGCGCGACAACGTCGGGGAAACAGGATAGGAGAGTAGGTCCCCAACGCAGAAGTGAATAGATGCAAGGCATGCGCAGAAGGTATATAAGTCATGACTTGCGCCCCCCATGCTAGGGATGGAACATCTTCTGGTTGAGAAAAAAACCTAAAACATTGTCTTCTCTCTCTTCTTTCTCTCTCTGATGTGGGTGCTGACTTGACCGTCGGAGGGGGTTCCTGGAGCGCACCGCCGGTAGCATCACCTTCGTTTGTTCGCAGGTCGATCGGAGGGAAGGTGTAAGCTTGGACGTGAGGAGGAAGGGTAGTATCGGATATGCCCCGTAAAGTGACACTTTTGTATTTACTAACCTCTTATTGGTTGGCAGTGATTATTTGAGATTTTATTGGTTTGACTCTATTATTATATATCAACAAGTGTTCTGAGAGTGTCCAAAATAAGATTGGTGTGGTTGGAGAATATATACCATTTGACACTTTTGTATTACTAACCTCATATAGTTTTGGACAGCCTTATTAGATTATTATGAGTATATATGGTGTGTCAAACTATTGTGAAAGCCAAAATTTAGTATTAGATTTGTCTCATATATATCCTGAAGCCACCCAAGCTTGATCTAAACTATACAAAGTTATTCATGATCAATTGATTTTGAGTTAGATGCTAATTGAATCTGAAGTGTCTCTAGTGGTTGAGTCTCCGATCAAGTAGCATCTTTCATACTTATTCTAATCAATCACATCATCTTTACACGTACTCAAAACTTAGGCTAAATATCTAGAAGCTTTGTCATGATTTTCAAATTGATTTTGAGTAGATTGCTTGAAGATTTCGAAAGCCATCATACAAAATCCATTCCCAATGCAAAATATTTAGAAATTGCGATAGCCAACTAGGACGACCTTAGTCTTACAAGGAGAGGTTAGTTAGTTCGAGTCTTTCTGCCTATGTAGGAGTGATAGTTGCTATATATATCTATGATGATACCGGTCTTTCTCCTTTTTCGATGTACCCAAAAAAAAAATACCAGTCTTTCTTGGCTCTGAACATGAATTTCCTTTTTTGCCATCTTTTGAACCTTTACCCAAGTCTTGATTGGGGGGTAAAGATATGGATTTATTTGGGTCATTAAGTTTTAGGCTTTAATGTAAAATATCTTAAATATTTTTCTTGAATTGTTTATATATAAAAAAATATTTTTATTTTTATTTTTTGGCATTTGATTGATATTTAAACACAAAAATTTTCGTATTTAAGAGAAATTTGGATTCAATAAAGTGTCATTTATGATTTTGTTTTTAGTGAGTTCCGATATTATTTGAAAAAGGCTAAATATGTTAGAAATTGTAGGACGAAGAGTCAATTTTATAAAATTAGACTTGCGAACTTTTAACGGGTAAGTCATTTTTGCGAAAATGAGGAAAACATATTTTCCTTAAAAAATGTTTTACTTTATTTTTGTTCCAACTAAAATCACAGGAATAATAAGTAAAATTGACAAAAAATATTTTTACGTCGAAACAAACGGAGCCTAAATTTAAGGGACCCGGAAGACATAAAATTGAGTAGCGGTGAGTATTCCGATCCACCCAAACAAATTGGATAAAACCGACAGCGCATTTGGATAGATGCGTGATAACCAGTAGACCATTGCGGATTTATTTTTTAATAACGTCTAGTTTTGGACAGATGCTGGATTTGAGATTGATTTGACCGCCCCAACTGAAAACCGCCCCAAAACCGCAGGTCTTATAGTAATTGTGTAGATTTTGTGTTTTCAATTTATTTAGATATTCTGTTTGTGTTTCAATTGAAAAAGAATTTATTATTTTGTTATATTTTCAATTTAAAAATTTTTTATCAAATGGACAAGTGTTGAGATTTGGTACAAAAAATTTTTTGGTGTGAACACAATATAAGGCTAATTTGTATTTTTTTTAAAATAAATAGGTTTTGAATTAAAAAACAAAAGTAATGAAATAGTTTGATAATAGATAAAGTCTCTTATATGTATTGATTATAGATATTATAATAATTAATGATAATCTTATGGTTATGCTGAGTGTTGGATGTTATCCCAAAAAAATATTGATAAGTGTGATATTATGTTAAAATTTGTAAAAATTTAAAATTATCAAACACTTTGTCCCTTAAAAAACTGTGTTAAGTGATCTTTGGTCCACCAAAACAAGCAAATGAGTACAACATATTTTCGGCGACCCCCACACCCCAAAATCGTAGGGGCTTTTAATTGGATTATTCTAGAAAAATTTTTTACATTTTAATCTGGGGAAGGTGGGGGGCCAAGCGAAAGCAGAGGTGAAGGGGGGGAAGGAAAGAGAAGGAAAAAAGAGTTAGGGGAATGCATTAAGTGAACGGAAGAAAGAGGGAGAAAAGGGTAGGAGAGCGAGATGGAAAGTGAAGGAAGAAAAAGAAGCGGGGTAGAAAGGGGGACGAACGAAAAGGCTAACAAAGGGAAGAAAGGGAAAACAAAGCAAAAAGGCAAGGGGGAAGGAGAACAACAGGAAAAAAATGGAGAAGGGAGGGGGGGAGGAGGGGCAAAACGGGGGGGAAGAAGGGCGGCGCAGAGGAGGGAGAGAAAAAATCAAATTAATCAAATTGATCATAATTCAAATAATGTTGAGTATAATCAAACATTCCATCATATTGGCCTCCTGTTAACCTTCAACTCATTTTTCAGTCTCTGTAGCCAACAAACTTTTCTCTTTAACGGTGTCAAATTTTAAGAAGGATAAAATACTATTAACTAATAAAACTTATTGAAAAAAAAAGCCTAGGAAATTTCATATTCTACTATATTATATTACTACTTGAGGGCATATCAATTCATCCATTACAAAAAAAAATCAGTTCAAAGTGGCTTAATGTGCTGTGCTTGCTCTGCCCTTGTGTGGTGTTGCTATTTCTGCAGTATCCTGCTGCCACTTCTAGGCCAATAATGGGGACAGATAGGAGTTGCATTGCTCGCTTCAAGCTGCAATTTTGAAGACCCATTTGGTGCCCTCTCGTTCCTGGAATCATTTACTCCAACTACATCCACTGGAACGGCAATTTGTGTAGTCGTCACATCAGATAGAGTATGGGGATAATCTAATGTTCCAGCCTAGTTGGATCGCTCTCACCTCATATAGGAAAACCTATCCTCCTCAAAAGTATTGTTCTTCGATACACAATAGCTTCCACGCCAGCCCACAAGAGAGGGTCGTTGTTTCGGCTACAAAGATAGAATCGCACATTCTTTTGGCGGTGGATTACCAACAACCTTCCGCTGCTCAAAAACTTGAAATGGCTAACTTGGTCGGCAACAAAACCTAATCCGGAATATCCCAGTCGAGTGGGCTCTTTGTCAAGGCTTGGGACTTTAGCCTTGCGTAAAAACAAGCTTTCAGGAACCATCATCCTTTCATGGAAACCGCTCATTCTTTCCATATCTCTTTTTTATCGGACGTATTGCATGGGAAGATTCTGGCGGAAATTGCTAGGCTTCAAGGCTGATACTGTCTGGTTAAGGGGGAATAACCTATTTGGCCAGGTTCCATCTGGCCTTTACCAAATATCTCAACAATCATTTGTTATCAGTAAGTGTTATACATACTTGAAGGAAATATTCCCCTGATATTAGGCTTCCACACTTCCTAATCTCAAGTTCTTATTTTCGAATTGTTTACGGAACACTTCCTACTTCACTGTCAACGCTTCAGAACCTTGAAGATATATTATCCTGCAAAATGATTACAGCGGACAATGCGAGAGATCTTGGAAAACTTCGGGGGTATTCGACGGATAGGTGTTTTCCAAAAGCGGTTGCAGGATGACCGCACTTTTCTTTCAATTAACAAATATGCACAGTTTACAATCCATTGGTGCGGGTGACAATCTTTCGAGGTTCTTGCCTGACTCCATGAGCTAATCTTCTCCAAAATCTTATCTGGATAGATTGAGGTAATACAAAATTACATGGACGCATTCCTTCAGGCATCGGGAACCTCCTCACCCGTGGTTCTTAGCTGTGGCCAGTGAACACTTCTTTTGGCACTATTCCGTACTCCATTGGCAGAATTCAAAGCTGCAAGTTCTGATGGTAGACCAGAACAAATCCAGAACTCCATTCTTCAATGGTAATTTGACTTCGTTGATTACTCTTCAACTTGGGAGGTAAAACAACAATCCATGGAAGCATACTCCGCTTGGGCAATTGTCATTAGCGTTGTTGGAATTAGGCCTTTATAAAAAATATTTCAATGGTTCAATACCCCCCATACAAGAATTAAACACTTTTGCCAACCAAAAAATTGGTCGTAAAAGCCATTTGGTCGCAAAACTTATCCGCGACACTTTTTTTGGTCGCTACTTTGGTCGCCATGAGGTGCAAAAGATAATTCTAGACAAAATTGTGGTGGGTCGGCAAACAAGTTGGATTTGCAGGACTAAGTTTTTGTCGCTAAATATTTAATTAACGAGGACTAATTCATTTGTTGCTAAAACCACTTGGTCGACAAAAAGAGATATTTTCCCGACCAAATATCTTAGTCGCCCAATTGACACATTTCGGACCAAAAAGTTTGGTCGCCAATATCACATTCAATGACCCAAAAAGTTGGTCGCCAATTGTGACATTCCACGACCAAAATAATTTGGTCGCCATTTGTTACTGTTTCGGACCAAAACTTTTGGTCGGCAAAGTGAAGATTCCACGACAAAGAGCTAGTTTGATCGGCAAGGATGTTTTTGCGACCAAAAACTCTTGTCGGACAATGGTAATTTTTTGCAAAAATTTTTTTTTTTTGTCCCGACTAATACAATTGGTCCCGCCAAAAGCAAGAAAACAATACACCTTGAATCCCTAATAATTCATTCAATCAATTAATAACCTATAATTTTAAAACATCACCATGATGGAATGACACCAATGATTCATCACATCCCTGTCATCTTGAATATTTGAGAGGAAAACAATGCACAATTATCTATAATGACATTTCTATTCCATTCATGAAGATCAGCTGCATGCCTGCCTCACCATCTTCTTTGCAATCTTTAAAACACAAACTAAAGACTAAGTGCTAAAATATTGATACAAATAAAGAAAACTTCTATATCGACATATGAGAAGGTACATAGAAAACATTGCAATTCCAAATTCAAGGATGTTCTGCCCAAAACCCTTGAATAAAAATACAAATAGCCAAAAACTATAGGCTGTAATAAGCCTAGCTATGTTTCTAAGCAACTGCAACTTCCTCCTGAAAGAGTCCATTTGTGCTTTACTACAAGATTCCAGAGTATCCCATGCTGATCGATGAAACTGCCCATTGACAAGTGCTGGCGGCAGACAGGCATATAGACATCAGAACCACCAACAGCTCCGTCTTGTCTCATTAGTTCCTTCATTAAGGTAAAAAAAACCGCTTGCCACAGAGCTCGCACCGGTGTTAGTTTGGTTTGGAATCAGCAAGGGGTATTATGTCAAGCATGAGCCAAAGGTCCTTCGCAATAAACATTTGATTTCAATGAGCCACAGCAGAATGGAGTAGCTGAGAGGAAAAACAGGACTTTGATAGAAACAGCCAGGACGATGCTTGCTGATTCAGGGCTTCCTGTTACTTTCTGGGGGGAGGCAGTGAATACAGCTTGTCACATTTTAAATCGGGTTTTAACAGTTAAACGTTCAAGAAAACTTGTTATGAACTTTTGCACAACAAAAAGCCAATTTGCAAAATGTTGAGCCATTTGGTTCCTTGTACTTTTCTTACGGTACTTCTTAAGGTAAATTTGATCCTAAATCAGAGGAGGGTTTCTTTTTAGGTTATTGTTGGAATTCGTCTGCCCAAGACACATATTAAATTGACGTGGCTAATACGTGATGATCCAAGTCGGGTCATACCCAATAA
>JAXHQA010000510.1:0-12316 GCA_034093135.1 Erigeron breviscapus
GTGTCAGAGGGCTTCGGAACCGAGTTGAGATTAGTTTAGTACGCTGTTCATCCCCAGACGGATGGGCAGACAGAAAGGGACAAGTCAGACATTTGAAAGATATGCTTAGACTTGCGTATTGGAGCTTGCCTAGGAAGATGGGGAGGAACTTGCCCTTAAGTGAAGAGTTTTCCTACAACAACAGTTATCAAGCAAGTATTGGCATGGCTCCATTCGAAGCGTTGTATGGAAGAAAGTGTTCTCCGATATGTTGACCGAAGTCGGAGACAGAGCTCTGTGTGGTCCCGAATTGATTCAAGTAAACACAGAGAAGAGTAAACTATAAAATAGAGGATTAAAAAACTGCCAGAGCCGGACAACGAGCTACGCCGACCAGAGACGGAATGAGTTAGAATTCGAAGTTGGGAACCATGTATTCATGAAAGTTTCACCAATGAAAGGAGTTTCACAGATTTGGAAAGCAGGTAAATTAGCACCTCGGTATATTGGACGTTTGAAAATTCTTGAGAGAATAACCCCGTTGCTACAAACTTGCTTTGAAGCCAGGTTTAAGCCAGTCCACATGGGTTTAACGTTTCAATGTTGAGGAAGTACCTCCGATGATCCGCACTACATCTTAATTGATCATTCGGGGATTACGGTCAATGAGGATTTGTGGCTACGAGGAGAAAGCCAATGAGATTATTGACAGACAAGTGAGGCAGTTGAGGAAACAAGTCAGATACCAATGGTAAAGTAGAATGGAAAAGAGCATCACGGCAAGGATGCCACTTGGGAAATGGAAGATGAGGATAAGAACCGACACCCAGAATTGTTCCTGGAACAAGGTAATTTAAGTTTGGGGGACCAAAACTCTTTAAGGGGGGTAGACTGTAGCAACCCCTCACCTTACTCTGTGTCAACTTGCAGAATTCATGCATGATCTTGTTTGATATGGTTATTTTACTAGTTTGCTTGCCTTGTTTGGCTAAGTATTGCTTGCAGTGATTTTGTTCTTTGCTCGGCGTGTAGCCGAGGTCATCTTGAGATTTGATCCACTCTGAGCCTTTGTTACTTTGAAATGTGTGGAACCGCTTGGTCGATACCCATCTTTCCCTCGGGCATTATTGCCGAGATGTTTTGGCATCATATAGTGAACCTTGTCCCGCAGGCAAGGTATGTCCTAGGCCGAGATGTGGGCACACCCTGGCCAAGGTGTGGTGCACACCTTAGTCAAGTTTCGTCTCCCTAGCCGATGTCTTTGTTAACCTGTTGGCCGGATTCCTTATTTGAGCCGCATGTCTTACTACTTTGCCCGATGGTTGTCTTACCCACAGCTTGTGCGTACGCTTTGTCAGAGACTTGTCTTTCTATTCAATCACCTTTTGAGTTGAGCAACCCGATAGCACCACGTGTCCGAGCTGATGTTCAGACAGCCGACAGACCTAGAGACAATCATTTGTCTCAAATCTTTGCCTTTAGAGAAGAAGCTCTAGAGAGAAGGAGGAGAAGTTCTTGAGTGAGACTAGACCTTCCAAGCTTGATCTTCGCAGATTGAACTCGTCGGATTTGAGCCTTGAGGTAGAGCATGACTACGTCGATTGTTGTTATTGTCAGTGTAGCTCGCATTGCATATCGATCTTTTTTTCTATGTCATGCACTTTGAAGTTGGTTGCCGGAAGAAAAAGATAGTGTTTCAGTGTTTTTGAAGAAAAGTTTCGTTGTGATCCTAAGATTGGAATCGAAATCCATGTTTTTTATATTTGTTCTTGCATGACCTTCTTGAATGGGGACCAGGTCCATTTTTGAACTCATGGCATGAAAACTCAGATTTTTGTAACAAGTTGTGAACTTGCAATCCATCCATCTTCCAAATGAATCATGTTCTTCATTTCTTCAAAGGAAACCCAGGTTGTTCCCGGCTTTGTTTTGATGAAGCCCTCGGGGGCCACACCTCAGCAAGATGTGGGACTGTAAAAAAAAGGACCTGCTTGGTACCCTAGTGTGTTTTCATGGACGGGAGCAGTGGTTTAGACTCCCAGCATTTTTTGCTTTGTTTGACTTGGATCTGGTAAGAATGCCGAGAATCAATGTCGCATGTGTATATAAAACTTGTTTTGAGAATGTGATTGCCATTGATTGTAGGACCTTGATCCTTGCTTTGCGCCTACACCTGAAGAACTAGGTTGAGTGGTATTTTTGGGGGATAAAAGCTATGTTACAACTCGTTTTGAAAATTCTTTGCGTTGTTTTGTTTTGACGAAAGTATTTGGCTAAGCATGAATGAATAGCCCTGTTTGATGTATTCAGTATAAGCTTTGTATTTGAGTTTCAATCGCTGAAAAGTTCCTGTGTGCTGGCGGACGCTGACTTTTTCGTATCCTAAGTATAAAAGAGATACGGTCCCTTTCTTAGGGAAAACTATATGTAAATCGGGCTACGGGCCTAAGTAACGACAGTTCCATATTTAAATCGGGCTACTGCCTAAGTAACACCAGACATCGTGGTTAAAGGAGCTACGTGGCTTAATACACAAGTCCCCTGTCTGGAGGACTTAACTTTCGCAATACTTTGGCTAAACGATTACTGATCGTACAGTCCTTGTTTTGCCAAGTTTTCTGACTTTTACCCGCGTGGACTTGCTTGTTTTGATAAGCTTATGTGTTTTTGCCTATGTCAGTAAGCATCCCTTGAAATTTGTAAGACTATGACAATGACTACGGTTTTATCTCCTTGTTTTGATTACTTGATGTGTTTTTGGCCGATGTCATAAGCATATACCTTGAAATTTTAAGACTTGATAGAATGAATACGGTTCATCCTTGTTTTGATAAGCTGATGTGTTTTTGGCCGATGTCAGTAGCTCCCGTGATTTTGTAAGACTTGACATTATGAATACGGTTCTCCCTTGTTTTGATAGCTGATGTGTTTGGCCGATGTCAGTAAGCATCCCTTGAGATTTGTAAGACTTGACAGTGAATACGGTTCATTCCTTTTTGATAAAGATTTGACGTGTTTTGTCCTGTAAGGATCTCGGCTATATTCATGCAAAAACCTTTATTTCTAGTACCATTCACTGAGTATCGCTCAAAACCCTCTCTATATATATGTAGGTGATGAGCAGAGACGTTCGGGCGACGCCTAGAATGTTTTTTGAAAGCTTGTTTTTGGATCATGATACTTCGAGCATTATTTTGCATTCACTCGCATGTCAATTTACCTTGAACGTCGGCAAATCTTGAAATTATGCTTCTTGGCTTGTATTCACTGTATTATTTTGATATTTCGCTCGAGAAGCCTTTTTATCACGATGTAATACGTATTTTTGCTTGGTTGTATTCAAGTTTGTAAAGGTTGTAAAGATGTATGCCATTCGTGGAATCTATGCACTACTCTTGGGACCACATTGATTGTTGATGTTTTATTTTCTTCCGCATTTGAGAGCCCGTATTTATTTCTGAATCTTGTTAACTTTTGAAAGTTGGCCTTCGGTAATTACGGATTACTGGCCATCAAACACGGCACCAAACTACTAGGGGCGGTTTGGGGTCGGACAAACAATTCCAGTTAAATTAACTTAGCTAAATGTTCCAATAAATTCTCAGTAAATTACTCAGTAAATTTAAAGTTAAATTTCCTCTGTAATCTCAATAAATTTTCTGTAAATTACTCGAACAATTCGAATCAACTTAATCATAAAATTCCCTACAAATTCTCATAATTACTTTAAAAATTCCCAGTAAATTACTAATATAACTAATTAAATTCTCATAAACTATTCAGTAATTCCCTGTAAATTAGTTTAATTCCAGTAAATTCTTGGTAAATTATTCAATAAATTATCAATAAATTCAAGTAATTCTCAGAAAATTACTGAGTACATTCCCATTTTTAATTTTCAGTAAATTCTCTTAAATTACTTAGTACAATTTCTTTTAATAATACTCAGTAAATTCCAGTAAATTACTAAGCAATTCTCGTGTTCTTAGTAAATTGTCAGTAAATTACTGTATAAATTCCAATAAATTCTCAGTAATTCCCAAGAAAAACTCAATAAACTACTCTAAATTTCCAGTAAATTCTCCGTAAATTACTTATTAAATTCCAGTAAATTCTCTGTAAAGTACTTAATAAATTATGGCAGCAAATTCTCAGAAATTTACTCATAACATCCCCCTTATTTTCATTAAATTACTTACTCAGTAAAATTCTATTTAATTCTCTGTAAATTAATTTAGTAAATTCACAGTAAAATGCCATCAAATTACTTAGTAAATTCTCAGTAATTACTATTACATTCCATTAAATTCTCAGTCAATTACTTAGTAAATTCCCAGTAATTACTCGGTAAATTCTCAGTAAATTAACCAGTACATTTTCAATAATTACTAAGTGAATTATCGAGTACATTTCTATCTTTCTCGAAAAATTCCTAGTAAATTCTCATCAAAATTAATCATGTAACATTCCTAGTAAATTCTCAGTAATTACGCTGTAAACTTTCAGTTAAAATTTTCAATAAATCTGAGTAAAATTCACGTAAATTACTCAGAAAATTACTCGTAAATTCCCATTAAATTCGCAAAGTATTGCCAGCAAATTATAAAGTAAATTACTAGTAAATTCTCAGTAATTCCAGAAAATTCCATCCGTAAATTACTCATTAAATCCAGTAGAATTACTTAGTAAATTATCAGTCAATTCTTAAAAAGTTACTAACTCAGTAAATTGCCGATTAATGTTTAAATAAATTATTCAGTAAATTCCTAGTAATTCTCTGTAAATTACTTAGTAAATTCTCAGTAAATTATCAGTAAATTACTTAGTAAATTACTCATAAATTCTCAGTAAATTCCTAGTAATTCTCAGTAAATTCCCATTAAATTACTCAGTAAATTACTCATAAATTCTCAGTAATTCCCAGTAAATTCTCATTAAATTACTCAGTAAATTACTGAGTAAATTCCCAGTAAATTCTCATTAAATTACTTAGTAAATTACTCAGTAATTCTTAGTAAATTACTCATTAAATTCCAGTAAATTACTCATAAATTCTCAGTAATTATTCTATAAATTCCCAGTAATTCTCAGTAAATTTTTCAAG
Source organism: Erigeron breviscapus (assembly GCA_034093135.1). Classification (NCBI taxonomy): domain Eukaryota; kingdom Viridiplantae; phylum Streptophyta; class Magnoliopsida; order Asterales; family Asteraceae; genus Erigeron; species Erigeron breviscapus. The sequence goes on from JAXHQA010000510.1 coordinate 5,084, forward strand.
TTAATTGTTCAGTAAATAACTCGATAAATTCCTAGTTATTCTCTAAATTACTTAGTAATTCCCTATAAATTCTCATCACACTTACTTAGTAATTCCCTATAAATACTCAGTAATTCTCTCCGTAAATTCCCATTAAATTCTTAGCAAATTAATTAGTAATTTTCCATTAAATTACTCATAAATTTCTTTACATTCCAGTAAAGTTCTCAGTAATTATTCAGTAAATTCTCAAAAATTACTCAGTAAATTCCCAGTTAATTTTTAGTAATACTTAACTCCAGTAATTCCAAGTTAATTCCCTGTCAATTACTTAGTAAATTCCCAATAAATCTATCAAATTACTTAGTAATTCCCTATAAATACTCAGTAAATACATCAGTAAATTCTGATTAAATACTCAGTAAATTACTTATAGTAAATTCTCAGTAAATTACTCACTAAATTCCCAGTAAATTACCAATAAAATACCAGAAGATACTAGTAATTCTCATCAAAATTAATCAGTTAATTCGCAGTAAATTCTCAGTAAATCAATTAAATAACTCATAAATTACTCAGTAAATGCTCAGTTAAATTACTTAGTAAATTTGCAGGTAAATACTCAAAAAAATATCTAGTAATTTTGATCAATTAATCAGTTAATTAATAGAAATTCTCAGTAATTATTCTATAAAGCACAGTAAATCTCAGAAATCCCAATAAATAACTCATTAAAGTTCAGTAAATTACTAGTAAATTGCAGTAAATTCTCAGTAAATTCCCATAAATACTAGTAAATCTTGTAAATTATTAGAAACTAGTAAATTCTCAGTATTACTCAGAAAAATTCCAGTAAATTTCAGTAAAGGAACCATAAATAGCAGTAAATTACTCAGTAAAAATCCTAGTTAATTTTTAGTAATTACTCAGTAAATTGAGTTAATCTCTGGTAAATTACTTAGTAAATTCTGAATAAATTCTCATTCAATGACTTAGTAATTCTCAGTAAATAACAATACTCTGTTTTAAAGTCCTATTAGATTCTCAGTAAATTCCCAGTAAAGTACGAGAAAATCCTAGTAAATCAGTAATTACCTGTAAATTCTAAGTAAATTACACATTAAATTCCCAATAAAATTATCATAAATTCTCTGTAAAATTTACTAAGTAATTCTCAGTAAATTATTAGCAAATTCCCATTAAATTTTTATTAAATTACTCAGAAAATCCTGTAAATTTTCATCAAATTAATCAAGAAATTCCAGTAAAGTCTAAGTAATTACTCTATAAATTCCAAGTAAATTCTCGAGTAAATTCCATGTAAATTAATTAGTAAATCAGTAATACGAGCAAATTCAAAGTAATTATTAGTAAATTCATGTAAATTCTAAATATGCTACACAGTACATTCCAGTTAAACTTCTCCGTAATTATTCAGTAAATTCCAGTAATTACTTAGTAAAATTTTCAGTACATATCATTTATATTTCCGAATAAATTTTCAGAAAATTACAAGTTAAATTTCCAGCAAAGTCTATGTGAATTTCAGTAAATTCTGTAAATTCTAAAAAAATACTTTGTAAATTCACTGAAAATCTCAGTAAATTGCGCAGTTAATTTTCAGTAAATTACTCAATAAGTCCTTTGTTATTCTCCTCGCAAATTACCTTACTCAGTAAATTCCGCATTTAATTAACTGAATAAAATCTAGTAAATTGGGGTATAGTACATTACTCATTCAATTCTAGTAAATTCCTATTATTACTTAGTAATTCCGCAGTAAATTACTCACTAAATAAAAAACATTTAATCATATAACAAAAAATTAACTCAGTAGTTTTCCATAATACTCAGAAAATTACTTTTTTAAATTTTCATAAATTACTTAGTAAATTCTCAGTAAATCCCTATAACTATCTCATTAAACTACTAAGCCACCAAATTTCCAGTAATTCCCCTCCGTAAATTACTCATTAAATTCCCATAAATTCTCAGTGAATTCCCAGTAAATTCTCAAAAATTACTCGTAAATTCCCAGTTAATTTTTAGTAAATTACTCAGTAATTCTCATTAATTCTTTATAAATTACTTAGTAATTCTCAGTAAATTCCCTGTAAATTACTTAGTAAATTCCCAGTAAATTCTCAGTAAATTCCTCAGTAAATTCCCAGTAAATTACTTAGTAATTCCTAGTAAATTCTCAGTACATTACTCATTAAATTCCCATAAATTATGCCATAAATTCAAAGTAAATTCTCAGCAGATTCCCAGTAAATTCCAATAAATTACTCAAAAAACTCTAAGTAAATCTCATGTAAATTCCAGAAATTACTCAGTAATTTCTAGTAAATTCTAAGTACATTCTCAGTAAATTCTCATTAACTTACTCGTAATTCCAACTAAATTCCAGTACAATTACTCAAAAATTCCAATAACTACTCGTAAATTCCTAGTAAATTCTTAGTCAACTACTTAGTAAATTCCAGTAAATTGTCAGTAAATTACTCATTAAATTCCCAATAAATTATCAGGAATTACTCAAAAATTCCAAGTAATTCTTAGTAAAATTTTTTAGTCAATTCCTAGTAAATTGTCAATAATAACTTAGTAAAAATGGCCAGTAAAGCTCAGTAAATGCCTGTAATCTCAGTAAATTGCCATTAAATTCCAAAAATTCAAGTAAATTCTCAGTAATTACCATTTATTTTTCAGCATTCCTTTGTTAATTCTTGTAATTGCTTAGTAAATTCCACAATGTCTCATTAAATTACCGTAATTTCTAATACATTACGCAGTAAATTATCAGTAAATTCCCTGTAAATTCTTAATAATTCCTTCAGTAATTCTAAGTAATTACTTAGTAAATTCCCTATTAATTCTCAGTACATTCCATCAATTGTCTCATTAAATTCTCAGTAAACTTTTCAGTAAATTAATTAGTAAATTCCCTGTAATTCTCCGTCAAATTACCAGAAATTGCTAGTAAATCCTAGTACATTCTCAATCAATTACTTCAGTAAATTCTCAGTAAATTTAATTATTAAATTCCAAGCAAATTCCTCAGTAATTCACTCAGTAAATTGCCAGTAAATCTCATCAATTAATCAATAAATTCGCAGTAAATTCTCAGTAAAATACTTAGTAATTTCCCAGTAAATTACTCAGGCAATTCCCAGTAAATTACTTATTCATTCTTAGTAAATTCCAAGTAAATTCTCATTAAATTACTCAGTAAATTTTCAGTAAATTACTTAGTAAATTCCCTGTAAATTCTCAGTAAATTACTCAGTAAATTACTTAGTAAATTCCTAGTAAATTCTCATTAAAATACTCAGTAAATTTTCAGTAAATTAATTAGTAAATTCCCAGCAAATTCTCAGTAATTACTCAGTAAATTCCAGTAAATTCTCAGTAAATTAATCAATAAATTCTCAGTAAATTCTTAGTAAATTCCTAGTAAATTCTCAGTAAATTACTCAGCAAATTCCCAGTAAATTACTCATTAAATTTTTAGTAAATTACTCAGTAAATTACTTAGTAAATTCTCAGTAAATTCCCAGTAAATTCAAAGAAATAGCACCAAATTCCTTATAAATTCTCAGAAAACTACTAGTAAATCTCGTAATTACATTGACAATTCCCATAAATTCTTAGTAATTATTCAATAAATTAGTCGTAGATTTTTTAGAAAATTACTCAGTAAATCCTAGGAATCTTCTCAGTAACTTCCCTGTGATTTTCAGTAAATTACTCAGTAAATTCTTAGAATTCATTTAGTAAATTCGCAGTAAATTCTCAATAACTTTACTCAGCTTAATTCTCGATAATCTCAGTAAATTCCCAACATTACAACAGAAATTTCCTATAAATTACCAGCAAATTCCCATAAATTCTCATTAATTACTCAGTAAATTTCCCGTAAATCTGAGTAAAACAAAACTCCCAATAAATTCTAGTCAATCACTTAGTAAATTCCATAAATTACTCAGTAAATTACTAAGTAAATTCCTAGAAAATTCGAAGTCAATTCCCAAATAATTGTACGTACCATTAATCAAAAAATTCTTAGCAAATTATTCAGTACTTCTCAATAAAATACTCAATAAATTGCTCCGTAAATGCTAGTAATTCTAAATGAATTACTCAGTAAATTTTCTCCATAAATTAATCAATAAATTCTCATTAAAATCCTAATGAATTCGAATTAAATTCTCAGTAAGGTACTCAGTAAATCTCAGCAAATTCCAAGTAAATTACTCATTAAATTTTTAGTAAAATTACGGTAGTAAATTCCCAGTACATTCTATGTAAGTTCATAACTCAAAAAATTTCCTCAATAAATTACCAGTTAATTTTCATTAATTACTCAATAAATTCCTTGTTAATTCTCTGTAAATTCCCTGTCATTTATACTCGACCCGCCCCCGTGGGTTATAGGACATAACCTGCTAGTACTCATGAGATTACCTACGCCTCAACCAAACCGACGTATTTTAACAGAGTTAACGGGGGCCAAAACAGAAGCATTAAAACTTTGTCCATAGAGCGTGCTTATATGCACCTCAAACATTCCATACGTAACATATTTTTAAAACTCACAACAGAAAGTATAGTAACAAAAGTTCTATACAACGAACATTCAAATTTAAGATGAGCCAAAACAACTCTTATATCAAGACGTACAACCAAGTCCTCAACCAACATGACAAAATAACATAGAATGGCAGAATGCGAAGACTTGCTCGTGCGTGAGACGTAAGGGCTGACTCTCCAAAACCTTAAGTTGTTCCATACAGACCTTCAACTGGGGCTGGGTTTGGACTCTCTTGGCTCACCCTCCACACCACATTAATGATTGAGCGAAAGCCACCAGTGAATAATACAAATAAGAAAATATATTGGATCAATATACATCAGATGGCCTTAGGCCAATCCCATTTCTATCTCGCATATAAATGAATAGGTCACCTGGCCTTTTGCCCATTCATTCTATCATGTCAAACTGCTCTTCGGCCCATTACAAACTTTCATGTCAACCTGGCCTTCGGCCCATTCAAACTTTCGTATCCAGTTTGGCCTTTGGCCGATTTGTACTTTTCGTGCCAAGACTGGCTTTTAGCCCATTTATATACGTCTCATATGAAACGGGCCTTAGCCTTCATATATCGTATCACACGACTTCGGCCCATTCCATTCATGTCAAAACGGCCTCGACCCATTCATTCATTCAAAACATATGCCTCTGGCCCCATTTCCCTTCTTGCAAACACCTCTGGCCCCTTCATCTGTCAAAACACGCCTCTGGCCCATTCTTTCTGTCAAAAACGGCTCTGGCCCTTCATTTTGTCAAATGGGCCTCTAGCTCATTCTTCATGTCAAACAAGCCTCTGGCCCATTCATTCTTGTCAAAACGGCCTCTGGCCCATTCATTATGTCAAAACGTCCTCCGGCCCATTCATATCTTGTCAACATGACCTCTGGCCCTTCATTTATGTCAAAATGGCCTCTGGCCCATTCATTTATGTCAAAATGGCCTCTGGCCCATTCATTCTTGTCAAATGGCTCTGGCCCTTCAGTCATGTCAAAACTGTCTCTGGCCCATTCATTTATGTCAAAATGTTTTGTCCATAATTTCACACTAGTGAACTTACAAACTTAACATAAAGTAAACAAGTTGACAAACAACTATTTCAATAGCTTGTAAGATATTACTCACTGATCGCTTGTGGATTTGCCCTGGAGCTTGACCCTACACATTATATAGCACATATGGGTCACAAACATTCAATCCAATCTTTAATTCACATATTCCTCTTTAGGCTTCATTCTTATCTCTTTAACTCAATTACAATCGTATGCAAATGCTAAGAGTGCTTGCAAGTGAAAGAAAACAGAAACTGAAACACCGAATACACTTTCATTTCACAATTTTTATAAACATGTCCCTCCTCTGCTCAAGCGTGGGATTCCATCCACGCTCGCTCGTACCCCTTAAGGTCTGCAAAAGTGCGGTTGTATCATTATTACGCTGAGCGTGAACTCGGACGCTCGAGCGGAAGTTCATCCACATAGCTCCCGCGCGCAGAGTAACTCGCCGGCTCGAGAGGTAAACTTCCCCGCTTGAGAGGAAACCATGCGGTGCAAGAAAATTACTGGGAGCTCGAAATCCCGCTCGAGCGGCGGTTCCCCCGCTCGAGCGGGCGTCAAAAATTCGGGGTTTTCCAGAATGGTTCTTGAGCTCGAATTGACATTCAAAGGTTCCAAAAACAAATGATTTCGAGATCAAAACATTCAAACCCATTACTTACATGCGAGTATGAAAGTATGACAACCAAATTTGTTCCAAAGAATCATTGAATTCCCACATAGTCGACATTTCGTTCGTATGATCAAAATCCAAACATTCAAAACTTCATAACCAATCCATAACTTCTTCAATCATGCATGCATGTCAAAAGTTTGACTTCATTTCTGTTACAAATGGTACAAATGCATGCTCCAAATCCTAAGACACACAAAAACGACTCATGACATGAAGGTTTGATGATCCATTCTTCATATTTAACATGCTACATGCTAGAACACACAAAATGGTAACAATTATGCACATGCATGTCATTTTATTCAAATTCAACTCAATCTTAGACATGAGCTTACCATACCAACTGATTTCACCCCAAACATTACATACTCAATTCATAATCAAGAATTGATTACTCACCTAGGAGCTTCAAACACTCAATGTTCTTTGAGTTTTAACTTCCAATTTCACAATCTGAATCAAAAGCATAACCCTCCTCCTCTCTCTCTCTAGAACCGGCCCTCTCTTCCCTTCTAGAGAAATCTCAGCCCAAATGGATAAAAGAGAGGAAATTGGTGAATTTGCCCCTTTTTGTGCACAGTCTAAGTTGTCTCATATACAATCCGATCTCCAAAACCTTCTAACCAGGGTGGAGGAGATTCAGAAGACACTTGATAAAAACACCAAGTCTTTCTCCAGATACCACAAGGACTCTTTGACAAACATCAAGGTGGTTGATCTGGGGATAAACAAGTTTTCATCAAATGAAGACTTGGTGTTCAACAAATTGAATGAGTTGGTCACTGGCTGCAATCATCTGGCTGGTACTCTAAAGGAAGCCTTTGACCTAACTCAGTCCAAGGTCACCAGTTCCATTTCAAATCTACTTGCAACACTGTTAGAACTTCTGAAGTAGATCTGAAGGAAATTGAGAGGCAGGTCAAGGAGTTAGT
>JAXHQA010000511.1:0-11963 GCA_034093135.1 Erigeron breviscapus
CACCCAATCAATAACTAGAGAGCATATCGAATTCGGATTATATTTTAAACCACTTGTTTTAGTTGTTTGGCTATATGATGTGTTGAACTTGAGCATTGGTTATGGATAATGATTAACTATTGTGAATTTTACGTGATGACATGATATATAACAATTCCCATAGGACATTATTATATCTGCCTTAGTATTATGATATGAATAATGTATTGAGAACTTGAACATTGAATGATATGTTATGAACTTGAATTTGAACTGTATGTCATAAATTTGAACTGAAACGATATATTGTGAACTTGAGCTTGACTGATGTGATATGAGTTTGAACTTGCATGAATTTGTTGGACTTGAAATCTATGTTAATTGAAATGGCAGTACAGGCATAGGGTATTTTGGATGCGTTGGTAATGTGATGGGCTGGTCAATGGTACGCCCTATATTATAAGCATTACCGGATGACCCATGTCTAAGCCATATTACCTATAATTGTCTGCAATTATCAGTCATTGTTGGAATAACAGTATGAGAATAAGATCTAGAATACCTAGTTATTAAGATCCTAGATGCTTATAAACTATAATTGTAGACCAAGGACTTATTATGAACTACAGACTTAGTTCAAACTTATAGTTACGATTGACTGATAGAATGAGCCAAGATTTTTGGAGACTATAATGTTCAAGTAAAGTGATATACTATGAAATATTAGGAGATGTAGTGTGTTAATAGGCATTTTACCTACATGGAGTTTGAGTTAGTAATAACGAATGTGTTCAAAGAAATGACTAGAATAAGAACAAACAGGATGGTCATAGAAGGTTATAAATGATTATATGCAGGAATAAAGTTCTGTAGTTTTCACTCCTAAATGATTTTGCACTTTAAGGTGAGAATACATGATTTCTCTACGATGTGTGCTTATATAATGTAAGCAATGACGTTAGAGAGCAATAATTTTCAATATGGAAGACAAAGAATAACTCTTCAACAATAAAGCCGCTTAAATGACATTGTTATGACTGGACCTTGATTGAACGAGATAAAGTTGAATAACTTTATAAGAATATTTTAACATGAGCGATAATAAAAGTATTAACTATGAACATATTTCGCAACAAAGTAAATAGGGAAATCGATATGCGAAAATCAATAACTGTTTATGTATATCCTTATATATGACAACATAATTATTGGAAATATTCATGTACACTCAAAAGATTTTGATGTCTACAACGTAATATCACATCTATTTAAAAGTTGATTGAAAATATTTGCTTGCACTCATGTACCCGTGATCAAGTGGACCATGTTTACTATTCAAATATGTCCTTTGAGATCACGACATCTGAACTAATATGATTATATAAATAGAGACTCATATCTCTTCGTTGAATATAACAAGAAAAGAGTAACACATACTTACACGCACACGACTGAGATAAAATAAAAATAGTCTTGTTCGGTTAGTTCAAAGCAAACCTGTTGAAGGATTCTTAGGTTGTGAAACGAAAGTTCTCCTTTATTGTGATCGCTTTCTAGACCAGTAATTTAAACATCATATCAATCTCTTTGGTTTCCGTTATTAGTATTCGGGTATGTTTCAAATACTTTACATATACCTTCATGAATAATGTCCTGATTCAATGAGGAAGAGATTACTTCACCTGTACCTGAATCCCCTGACTCCCCTCGACATGTACAAGACCTACCTATGGAGGAGACCGGTCATTCTGGAGAAGAATATAATAACGCACTTGTCCATGTACCGAACATCATGTCCACTACTGTCGTTACCAATGTTCTTGTTGTCGCTACGCCTATTGTTACTATTCCAAACTCATCAGGGGATGGTTCCTCAAGGCCACCCCGATCTTTTCTACGAAGGATCCGAACTCCTAGATACCCGGTGTTTAACCTCCCTCAGTCACGACGCCTTCGACCCATCCATACTGAACCACCCGCTCAACGGCTGCGACGATCAAGCAACTTAAACGAGATACCAAGATTCCTGGCGGAATGAAGAATAGAGTAAGGACTCCTTAACTCCAACCAGTTCAGAATAGCCATCGGCCCAACCAATATTCCTGCACTAACTATGGTACCCCTACATGACACTGTCCCTACTTTGGTCTTACGCACACTCCGAGCAGAAAGGTGTATTGCAGAGTTGAGAGAAAGAACCAACATACTACGGACACATGTGGAAGACCAGGGTAGCACGATAGTCTCACTGGAAAGTGAGATGGCGGGAGCGCATTTTAGGATTCATGATCTTGAAGACACTGTGTTAGAGTTGAAGGAAAAGATAACACGGTTTGAGGCTATGTTCGAGGCGATATATAGAGCTGCCACTATAACCCCACCTACTCCATCACAATAGATATTAGCTGAATATGTGCTAGTTATGGCAGAGGTGTCGAGAAATGTAAATTTTGATGAAATAATGGATTTCTGAGATGTTCATATCTCAATATCTATCATCCAATGAATCTACTAGTTTTAACTTAAGTTCCTTTGAACCATAGATCACCTTTAATGATTGAATATTATCAACCAAAAATATGTACCGTCTTCTCTAACTCAATAATAGTAGTCTTGACAACAGAACTTTAAACTTGAAAATCAGAATTATTTGAAAGACTAAGAATTATGATGAGGCACCAATAGTTCTTGGTCTCTTCATATGTCTTTGAGAAAGTGGAGGATTGCTACTTTCGTCACCTCTCAGAGTGGTGTCTTTCTCTCCCATAGTCTTTTAACCTGTTTCTCCTTCTTCTGCAAGTAGTAGCTCTTTGGCTAACTTCAGAAAAGCCTCTTCCTCCATCGCCTGTGTTTTCTGACGTTCCATGATCTCATTGAGGATCACGTCTTAAGAACTACTTGGAGTGTTTCAAAATTTTCATGACATATAACATGTCTAGATGATGACATACCTTTTCCCTTAGAAGTGGTTGGTTCAACTGTTGCTTCCAACTTCTTCGTATTGTGAGAAAACAGCAAGTTGATACAACAACCCTTAAATTTCTCTGATTTCTACTTCAAGTTTTGTTTGCCTATTGATAGATTTTCTTAATAGTGCTTTATCAGATGCGAGGAGAAAATGAGCACTATAGTGTATTTGGTCGATTTGGGATACGTAAACAAGGTGGTTTGTTTAGCAAAAAGGGATGTTATGGTACTGTTAAGTTGATTAATTTGTTTTGACAAAATCTCGATTTAACGTTCAAGTGCAACAAGTGTATGAGAGCGGACAGGTGTCCAAGAAACTATAATAAATTATAACCATTGCGACGGTGGGAAAATATTAAAATTTTGTAGTCGTCTTTTAATCCCGTTGAAATTGGTCAGAATGATTTAGTGGAAATTCTTTTAACTGGGAATTTCCCTACACGACAGAAATAGTATAAGAGTGCGAACAGTTAAACAATAGTCTATAATAGATTACATGTTGTATTTCATCACTAGTACAAATTAAACGAGGCTCATTACACTACTTAAACAAAAATACAACAACTGAGACTATAACACACTTAAAAACCATACAGAGAAACCCATGTGGCAGCAAACAATATGGGAACCGCGCCAATAACGAACGCGGCTAACCACTGAAAACCCTTGTCCAATGGGAGTTGAGCCACAGTAAGTAACCAAGCTATGATAATTATGTAAATCACAGTTAGGAAAGGGCTAAACATATTTGATATAAGTGTTCGTTTTGGTTATATTTTGGGAAAAGAAAATGTTAAGTTAATATGTATAGAGTGACCTGGCTTGTCGTCTTATTTTATAATCTAAGAATGAGCCGTTTCTAACGGTCAAATATTGAAAGAGAAATAAATTTGAATCTTGTATAAACATATCATTTATGCTATACCATAGATGTGTAATAGTCATATTATATGTGTACAAGTTGTCGGGTATTATGTGGATTATTATATGGGCATAAATTGTACAATCATTTATATATACACTAGTTCTAAATGTTAATCCTATTGAGGATTTTATGCAAGTTCATCCTACTCGGTTGAGAGTAGAAGGGTTCTCTTTAGAATCATATGAGTTTAATCCTACTCTGTTGAGAGTAGAAGGATCTGTTTGGATCAATGTAGATTAGATACTTAGATGTCATGTCTTCTAATATCAATTAATTGTCACTAAGACAAAACATAAATCAAGTTAAGTATATTTTTACTCGATACAATCTTGATTTCGAGGACGAAATCCTTTAACTGGGGAATAATGTAACAATCCTCATTTTGGTCCGTTAACTATTGTAAATAAACAATGTAAATTTCTATGACTATGAAAACTTTTGATATTCTTGTATACATTTATTTATATATTGGGCCAATTATAGTGTGATAATGAATTTCATGCGTCATATTTAGATTTCTAGAATTAGGCCCATGTTACAAGACCATGATATTGGCCCATACATGTTATGGGGATTATATTATAGACGATAATCGAGTAACTATGGTAACAGGGAAAATGTATATACGAAACTTTAAGTATAATGTACGGTTTCAATAGTGTCGGTGGCCGTCCAATAATTACATTAATGGGAGAAAGGCCGACATAACTTTATGTAAAGGAGGAATACGCGTGATATCTCTTGTTGTTTATTGATCATGAACCTAATCCCTTAGCTGGATAAATATCCCTATCTATCTATCTACTCTATTATAACCAATCATTCATTTCATTATTCTCCCAGGAACCCAAAACCAAACCCCCTCACGATCCTTCATCTTCTCCATAATCTTTTCTTCTACTTTCTGAACTTAATCATCAAATTTATAAGGAAGTTAACTAGTTATAACAATAAACATCAACAATCTTCAAGAATATTTAAGTAATTGGTTCATTTCAAGTGTTCTTCACACCCATTTAGTCTCAAATCCGAATTGGTGTATCAAAGGACTTTTGGTAAGTGATTTCAATCTTTAAATACAGGTTTTATGTTGTTACATGTCCTAGATAACTAGTTAAATACAAAACTTTGATAAATTTAGTGTTCTTGAGCAAAATGGGTTAAACTAAGTTCATTAATGGTATATGATTTTTGAAGTGGGTTTTGGTTTAGATAAGATATATATGCTTGATTATACTTGTTTTAGGCTGTGTTAAAGTTTGGTAGTTCGATTTTGACGTTTGGTGAGTCGATTTGAGGTCAAAAACCCATTTTTTTGTGAGTTCTTCGTCTCTCGCGCCGTGAGGACTCTTGGTCGTGCCGTGAGACTTCAAGTTTACAAGCATTTTGAGTTCACATCAAAATATCGCGACGAGATATCAAAATATGGCGCCGCAAGGTCATTTTCTCGCGCCGCAAAGTCAATTTATCGCGCCGTGATAAACTGCAGAAAAGTCATTTTCAAACGTCCATAACTTTTGAACCGTAAGTCCGTTTTTGACGATTCAAGCGGCCACGGAAGCGTAATTGAGTCTATTTTCCAATGATGTGTGCCTCTGTGTCCAGATCATAGTTTTAGTATTTCAAAAGTTTTAATAAAGCAACAGTGGTCAAGTTTCGACTAGTATTTTTGAAACAAAATGTAATGATTCCACCTCGGTTTGATCAAAGCCTTATAAAATGAACATAATAAAGCTTTTATAGTAAGATTAGGTCAATATTCATAGGACCTTACCTCTTGAGATGCTTTAGGATTAATGTGATATGTGTATGATAGGTTTTGGCTATCGTGGACATTGGTTCTACTTTCTTTCATTCTGGGATTGTACTACGCGCTTCAGGTGAGTTTCGTAGCTCCCTACTCAATTGAGATTTGGGCTGAAAAGTGTACACATACGTGCTTGTTTGATTGTTTGCTTGATTTGATTTACGGTTTATTGATTGTTTGATGAAATGTTTCGATTGAATTATGGAACTGATTGATTGATGATTGATGGATAGTTTTGATTTATTGGTTGATGGTTTACGCATGTGATTGTGATATTTGTAAATTTATTTAGGATAGATGTACATACATGGAAGTCGGTTATGCCTTCAAAGGGTTTTAGATGTGGTGGGAAGGCTGCGGGTGACCCTATATATAAGCATCTGGGACTCGTTGAAAGTAGAATCCTCCTAAGTGTATGTACGTATAGTCTTGTTTGGTTTGTTGGACATATGGACTTGTTTATTGATGATTATGTTTATTGAGACGTACTTGTTGTGTGCATTGGAGACTTGTACCAAGACATGTTGTTTAACTGTAAGGCGACAAGGCCTATTGTTTAACTGTAAGGCCACCAAGGCAAGTTGTTTAACTGTAAGGCCACCAAGGCAAGTTGTTAAACTGTAAGGCCACACTTTGAGTACTTTGGGTACTATATGTACTTGATGATTATGCGGTGGATTCGCAAACATACTGTAATTGATACACTATCGCCCTTTAGGGGAGCCAAGTACTTTTAAGTACTTGATGCCAAGTATTGGCCATACTTGATGAGTTGATATGATTTACACCACGATGTGGACCAAGTATTGTGATACTTGATGATTTTGAGATACATTGCATGACATTGACACGCATATGTGGCACGTATTGACATTTATACACATTTGATACATTGCATGACATTGACACACATACGATGCATTTCTTGGTAATGTTACCATTTGTATTTGATTGATGCTTGTGCTAGGACTTGGGCTTGAACTTGTATGGATCCAGGATTCATTTGCCTGTTATTTTGCTTTATGCATTTTTTGTATTTGATTGTTGATGTTGGATTCACCAAATCCTTTTATTTCATATAGTTCATGTTCTACGATAATTCCACTGTGTGCTATATAATTTCCGTAATATTCCGAGCCTAGCTCGGGGTGTTACAAGAACCATCACAACAATCAAATTTCAAAGAAATTAACATTGGAGTACCTCTTAAAATGTTTTGCAGCAATTCTGGTTGAAGATCGCAATATCCTAAACTTAATTCCGTAAGATTACTCCAAGTAAAGGTAACTTTTGCCTGTAGGTTGCAAAATTCCAACTCTATATTTGTAAAATATGTATTCGTGTAAAACGAAACTAATTCAATATTATACATGCAGTTCTTTTCTGGTTGCTTTAAGCAAAGGTTAAAAATTTTAACCTTTTTTTTGATGCAAAATTTAATCCAATTGCTTATATAAGTAGCAAACTTAGTATCATAATTGGCTGCTAGTTGGAATTTTTCAACATGTTGTACTTCATACTGATCAATTGTTCTATTCACTGTAATGTAGAAATTTTCAAATGGTATGGTATTGTAATAACAATGATTATTAAGGATCATTGGAGGTGTATAATACTGGAAATCATCAAAAGCAAGAATGGAACTGACCGCCATAGATTCTTCCAACGTATCAATAGAATACCTCTCTTGATGGCTTCTTTAGATTTTGGTAAAAGACTTAAAATTTCATTTATTATGATTGAATCCGGCAACTTCTTTATTTCATCTGTTCTTCTGATTTCCCGTCTAATTCTCTCTTTTGTATGGCACCTTTTCTTTTCCATAGTACTTACAGTCTGTATTTTATAAATTTATTGAATGCAATTTTTCTTATGATTTATATTTGCAAATAGTGTTATTGATAGTAGAATAGTACTATTATATAAATCTGGATTCTGAAGTGTTTTAGTAAAATTGATAAAGTAAATCGTCAATTACAATATACCTACAGTATATATAAGATGAGATTCAACTTGAGTGTTGGACATTTCATTTTGGGCCTATGAATTCGATAGTAACGGGCCTCGAATTTTTGTTCTAATAAACTGTATTATTGTATTTTCCACTATTTGTTATGTTAATAATTATAATAAAGTTTGACACGTCTCTTTTATAAGTCGCTATATATTTTTTTAATTTGTTATTAACTTATCTGTAATTTGTATTTATAATTTATATAGTTATTATTACATGTGGGTATAATTCGTTAAAAATTTAAAATATACTCCTATATCTATAATTCTTGCTTTAAGTTATTAAAACTGATCATTTATAAGTGTTAATGATATTTCTCATTTTCTTAGTGTTTATTTAACACTTAACAACCACGCACAACCAATAACGTAATTCCATATATTTTTATAAAGTTAATTTATCTAATATTGAAACTGATTTAAAAAAAATTTCTCATTATTGTTTCAGCTGATTCTTTTAGAGTAATTAAAATACTATGAAACTGATTGTTATTATGTTATTTTTCCTTGATAAATGAAAACTAAAAACATTCAAGTAACTTTTATAAAATATACCAAATTGTTTAAAATGTTTGAAATTTTAATTAATTTAATCGATGACAGTAAAAGTAATTATAACAAAATTGTCAGAAAGCTTCCATTTGTACTGTTTCACTTGGTTTTATCATGACATATGTTGACAAAGTCTAGGACTCTACAAGTTATTATTATTATTATTATTATTATTATTTTGAACGACTCTACAAGTAGTAACCGATATTTATATTTATTAAAACAAAAAAGTAATAAAATACTACTCCTTGTTTCATAACTTCATTTGTCTAGCTGTATAAAAAGTCAATAAATTTTACTAATGGATAAACTGACTCATTATCAATATTATTTACTTCTATATAATTAAAATGCAAGCCTTTTAACTATTAGCAGATTTGAAATTGATTAATTCAGTCAGTTTCTACATATATATTTAAATAAATATAGAAAGTAACTTCATTTACTTGTAAATTAACTTCATTTACTTGAAAATTATGATTAAATAAGTATAATTTAAATTTTTGTTATTCACCAACTACCGAATTAAACTGGCTAATATAGTTCATATATATAGTTTGGGATGATTGTTATTTGTTTTTATTACTTGGTTATATTTATTAATATGTTTTTTATGCTTTCTTTTAAGAGTTTATGATTATTTGACAATGTACTTGTTTTATGAATAAAGTGAATAAAAATTATGAAATTTGTCTTTCCAAAAAAAAAAAAGAGTGAATAAATATGTGGTCTTTAACCGTCAGGGTCATTCTACACGTGTAAAGTAACACGAGTAAAAAAGCAGTTCATAAAATATATTTATTAAAATAATACTATCTAATATAAAGTTACATTACAAATTAAGTTTTACTAAAAACTTATTCATTTATACCTTTACGTATTCCTCATTTAATTTTCTTTCAATTATCATTTTAGAAGTATAATCAATAATTTGTTGATTGTTTTCCAGTTCTTATCCACTTTTATCCTTTTATTAAAATGACGAATCAGGTAAGATATATTCTATTTATGTGTTGTGTATATCTATATTACTTCTTATTTGATTATATTTATATATTATCTATATATTATGTATATGTATATTACTTCAGTTATAGTCTAGAAATATCGGACCATATAATATTTTTATTTTGCAATAATTTTGTAGTATTCTATTTGAAAACATTTGAATTTTTAATATTATTTTATCTTTTTTTGATACAATAATTTATGTTTCTTATATTATTTATAATTTATTGTTTCCTAGTATAGTTTGATTATGAATATATTAATATGTTGTTTGGTATCTTTGTATACAACCTATGTTTTTTTAATTTCATAGTTATACATTCACTATTTTAGTATTTTGTTTGAGATTGATCAACTAATTTTAATATTTGATTATCGTATATAGGTTCCTTTCCAACTGCTTATGATAATTCAAAATGATGAGAAGTTTTTAAACCCACTGGTTATGCCAAGAATATTTAAAAAGAACCTCCCTGCAGATTATGAATCAATTGATGTAATTGATTCAACATGTCATCGTTATCGTACTTATGTTTTGGATGCTCGTTGTGATAAAATTCAGTTTACAGACGGTCGTAGGGATGTCTTTGTTTTTGACAACATAATTTGTAGTAAGTCTATCAATAAACTATATTTCAAACAGTTAGGTGCTACTGAGTTTGAAGTGATATGTTTTGATAATATTGGTATAAAGGATTCTAATGGTTAAGTCAATCATTAACAAATGTTTGATTAAAATCAGGGAGGAAACACTTGCCAAACAGGTTATATTAATTTAATTTGTTTTTCCTTTTTCCTAAATATATTTTAACACATATATAGGTTATCAAATATAAACATTTTGTTACGTATGAATTTCAGTACCTTCCTTTTGAAATGTTCAAAGAATTTAACGAAATCAGTTTGGGTAGTCCAACTTGTTCTGCTATGCTATATGGCAAAAACTCAAGTGGTAGTAAGGTGTCAGTTATTTCAGATCCTTATATTGATGAAGGTTATGAAAAGAAGTTTCGTGCTAATGGTTTTAAAGGAAGTAAGTAGAAAAACTTCTGCATCGAAAATAACATAAAAGATGCATATACAATGATGATTTGCAAATTGTGGAATGTGCATTCAAGGTCGAATTCTTTAATCAAAAAGAAGTTGGTCTGGTATGTATATTAATCTTATTCAAATACATGATTTTAATTAGTTGATTTATTGTTATTTAATCAATTCTTAATAATATATACATTTGTACCAATTTGTTTATTTTGATTATTTTTTTTATAAATTGATATAGGTTATGAATCAGAGTTTGTAGAAGCTGATGTTTATTCTGATGATGAAACATTGGGTGATCCTGGGATTGTACATACATGCAGGGTGGAGCCACATATTCACAAGTCCTGCAACCCAGCATTCAAAATGAAGTTTAAGTCTCACAGTTTGAAAAGCAAATATATTGTAAGTTTTCCAATAAAAACATTATACCTTAAAAAATATCATAAACAAAATAACTAATCTTTATTATATTAATATAATATGACATTATGATTTATTTAATATGTAGACTGTGCCAGCACCTTTTGTACAAAAATATAAGTTGAATTTAGACTATAAGCTTGCATTCTTGATATTTGGAAAATTGGAGTACACAACACAATTGGAATTTAGGAAGGATGGAAGAAGACCACATTACTTTTCCCATTTGGTAATGAAACGTGACTGGAGGAAGTTTATGACAGAAACACGTTTATATGTAGGATCTTCAATTAGATTTGAATTGGATAAAGCACTGTCGGAATCTCGTGGTGTAGCTATTTTCCGTCTATGTTGAAATTCATAGATATATTATATAATTTGTGTAAAACTATCCTATATGTTTTATAATCTATGTGTTTTGTAATAATATATAGTTGGTGCATGATGTGCGTTTTTATTATTGATTCTAGCTTTTAAATTTATAATGTTGTACAAGTAATTATCCTAAAACATACACACTTACGAGCAGAGAACCCGGTCTGTGTAGTATAGTCTAGTGGTAAATTACAGGATCGTTCGCAGGGACGCTTGCACTACCTAATCTAATAATATGTGTAATTCTAGTTTGTTTTGGGGGTTTGTCACTAACTCCTAATAAACTACTACCTAACAGTAACTATCCGGTATTACCGGGGCAGATGCGTCAGAAGAACTAGTTTTGAAACTGGCCCTTTTCTGCTTGCCCATCTCACACCCTGGACATGGCTTTTCTTTATTGAAAGAAATCTGTGGTATCCCATCAACCAGTTGTTTGCGAGACAACTTGTTAATATTTTTGAAATTAAGATGGGATAATCTTTTATGCCACAGCCAGTTGGTGTCTTCATCAGCTTTGGTATAGAAGCACTGCTCTTTTGGAGCTGGTTCCATATCCATGATGTACACATTACCTTTTCTTGGTGCAACCATCACCACTTTCCAATCCTTGTTAAATATGGTGCCTTGAGCAATATCGAACAAAACTCTGTAGCCATCATCACAAAGTTGGCTGACACTGATCAGGTTGTATTCAAACCATTCACAAATGCAACTTTCTTGAATTCGACCTGTCCGTTATTGAGCACACCATATCCTTCAGTCTTTCCACTTTGATCATTACCAAACGTCACTGTCGGTCCATCTTGGACAGTGAACTCTTCAAGCAAGGGCTTACATCCAATCATAGTCCGGCCAGCAGCGCTGTCCAGG
>JAXHQA010000512.1:0-12017 GCA_034093135.1 Erigeron breviscapus
TGTACCGGTGAGAGATGAACTTGACAATTATTCCGATACCAATAGTCCAGAGTTAACAGTAGGTGCTGAAGTGCAATAGACCGTTTGCCGTGCTGTAGAAAAATCCTCTATGTATGTGTTCCGGAAAAATATACTGGAATAGCCTTCAGAGGCGTGAAAGGTTGCAGGAATCCTTGCATATCGAAATTACGAATGAACCAAAAAATTTAAAAATATTATCAAAAATGACGTACATGTGAGTTAGATAAAAAAATCTATAAATAAATGTAAAAATGCTAGAGATGATAATAGTGTAAGTTGTCAAAAAGAACTTATATTTATTGGAGACGGCCTCGGCTCCTCGATGGTGATGATGAAGATGACTAAAAAGACTCAAGTTTAAGAAAATGAAAATTTTTAATATAATTATTTATTTTATTTAAATTTAATGAATAAAAATAATAAGGTCTGCAGCCTCAAAAATTAATTGGGTTTTTGATATTTGTCGAGTGCGCGGTTTGTGTGTCCCTCATAGGGTTGTTAAAGATAAAAAAAATTGAACGTTGATCATTAAAAATTGCGCATGTATTATTTTTGACATAAAAAGGGGAAACTCTGGCAAAATAATAAAACCATATAGTAAATCATATTGAACAGGTTTGTCATTTACGAGTAGGCTGCCACGAGGTGGCGGTGCGAATGGTGTTTGACGGAGGCAAGTGATGTCGGGAAAATAAAATAACATCCGTAGCATCTTAAAATTGATTTATTAGAGTGTGTGAACAATGAAAAGTCAAGTGATTAGTAAACAAATGAAAATAAATAATGAGAAATGTAGCAGTTAAATAGTATAGTTTTGTTTGTGATGTCGTAACCTATAATTTAAGGGTTATTTTTTGTGCAGCGAAAATCACGATTTCGAGGAATATTGCAAATTGATACAATGGAAGCTCCTTTGTCTACAATCACAAGATACATCATTGTTATAAGTTTTAAAATAAATGAGAAAAATCAAATTAAAATTCGATCAGAGTAAATTTAAAAAAATAATTACGGTTGAGTTTGTGCGTTTTAATATATGAGATGGTCATTAACACAAAAAAAACATTTATATGTTTCGAGTTTTCTATAAGAACATATGAAAAGAAAAGGAAAATTCAACTCTACTGCACTTGTTTCATTTTTGTTGTGTTTGGATTCAAACCTTGTATAGTAAATGGCTTGTATGTGAAAGCAAGCACATGGTTTGTGTTGTTAAAATTCATTTGACCCAACAACTACCGGTTGAAACACACTAACTTGACATCTTTCGTTGTCAAGAAAAACTGTTGTACCATAGTCAAACAACACAATAAACACTGTTCTATTAATTTATAATAAATAGAGCGAAGGAAAAACGGTATGCAAAATAGGAAATAAAAACAAAATCTATTTTAATTACACCTAGTACAGTACCATATATTGTGAATTAATTTATTATTAATTACTAATGAAAGTTTGACACAGATGATGATGGCATGCTTTGTTGTACCGCGAAATAAGTTGATACGATTGGAAGTAGCTGCATAAAAAGCAAAGAATAATCTATCATTAAGTTATAAGCGAGTTTGTGGCATTTTATTAGCATAAAAAGTGAAGATAAGGTATAAAGCTTTGATAAAAATATTCATAAGTAAATGCTTGTGATACAAGAATTATGTCATGGGATCGTGTACGCGCGGAACACTTCCTGTGTCACATGGCTTTCATCAAATGGGAGTGCATTTTAATTTAAATAATAATAATAAATAAGTTTTGATACTTATGATCTGTGGGTGGTTTGTTTCTTCTCAATGCCCACAACATAAAATTTTGTGCGAAATTGTTTGTTGGGCTTGCACTTCACTTCATTCACTTCACTGTGCATTCTTAAGGAATTTATGTATCATCTTGTTTGTCCTACTTTTATAAAGAAAACTTCTTTGCACAATTCAATGTACAAGTTTTTTAGTCGATAAAATATAAGTTAATTCCTGATTCAAACCAAATCAGAGCTCTTTTGGCAAGGAGTCAAAAAACTGTTTTCACCCGCAATAAGGAAAGAAATTAACAGACTTGTCCACTCTAACATGCAGCCGCTTGTAACAACCATATGACCCATATTTAGGGTCACGTCATTTGCAGCACAAGAGCATTTGAAAATATTGCTATTAATTTAAGAAATAAACATAATTTGAATTGAATTTTGATAGGATACATGAGATTGAACTACAACACAAATTTTTCTTATCTTGAAAAAAACAAGTGGTGCATTTGTTTACTTTACAATATAGGCATATGGTGTCGATAAGAATGGAAAGGAAAAAACCCATTATTTTAGTGACATTAACTGATGCTAAAAAAGCGATTAAGTAAAAATGAATACAGTGAACGGCAACTCTAATAACCGAAAGAAAACTCGGTCCCCTTTGAGAGAAGTTTACGTTTATGACGGAATATTTGTCGATTTTCCCAACAGTTCTACAATTATAAGCAGTGGAAAGTAGAAAAAACTTTCAGACCCAGAAAGGGACAATTCTAAAAAAAAGTGTTAGAATTTCTTTCGGGTTCTAAAGCCGGTTTGTTTGTCATCTCTGTCATTTAGCGTTAAAAAAACTAGAGGATAACTCGGTTCACGGTGACCGGTTATACGGATATATTTGAAATTCTTCGAACGGTTTTCTGCAAATCTTACTTATTCGAAAACTATTCGATATCCGGTTTTTACACTCGAATATATCGAATATTTACAAACGACCCTAAATTCATTTTATTATTTTTTAGTTTTTTAGGGCTTTTTTATTATTTTTTTGAGGCTGTTTTTATTATTACTATTATCTGTTTACTAAATGAAATTTTCCCAAAGAATTTCCTTATTTTTCAATTTTTTTTCTGTTGGTTAACAAAAATTAGAAACCGTATTAGCCAGTTTATTTTTAAATAACAGTGATTCGAAACCGTTTATTTTAAAAAATCAGATTTTCGAATAATTCGAAACCGGTTTTTTGAAACTCCCGAATCTTTGATCACTCCTATTTTAAAAACTATATATACCATACTTCATCCGCTCTCAGACAGTTTTTAATATATTTTTGTATGTTTATGACTCCTTTCTACTGACACTTTTAAAAAACAGGTAGGTTTATTTCCTCTATTTGGAAATTGCGACTAGACTGCTTAACCGCCAAATAATTTTCGAATTCGGCTCTCACAGTGGTTTTCTTTATATTCCGTGATTTTATTATCTCTCTTTACTGATATGAACTTAAAGTAATTCCTAACCTTAATTCACTTTGTGTAAATTTATTGGGAAGTCTCATTAAACCGATTCGACTCTCAACCCCCCCCCCAACAGTTTTCACTGTATTTGCAAGTTGTACTATTTGTGCAAATCTGTAGGTTATTTTTTAAACTTAAATACTTTTTTTAAATAACTAATATACCAAAGTTCTGATAACACTATCAAACGCCAACAAAGCCCTGCACCTGTCAGTATTCTAACCTGTTTAAAAATAATGTTTACTGTTTAACAAGCCATTTTTTCTTTGTTTAACATCATCCATTAATGCCGCTTGTATGTCTTTTGTCTGTAAGTAGAATGGAATGGGGGGGGGGCGTACGAGTTTTATAATTTTTAATTAAGCGCAGGAAGGCCTCCGCTCTCCACTCTAAGAATATTATGCCTACCTACGTACTAGTTAACCCTAAGCAGTTTATTCAACATTTATGAATGACAGTAAAGAGGTATAGATCTTTCAATTTGAACAGTCCTTGCATGTTCAGACATACTTGTTTTCCCGGACATTATGTTTGACACAGTTTTTTGTTTGTGTGCATTTGTCTTAGATAAAAAGATTGGTCTCAACTATTTTGTTTCAAATTTGTCAATTTAAGCTTTTTTCATTCTCATCGTTTTGTAGACATATTTTATCATTTTAAGTTTTCTTTGATTTTAAAAGTTTAATAATTATTCCCTTAAAGAACTATTCTTCATTCGCAAAGAATGTGGTTTGCATATTTCTGAGGGTGCGTTTATAGTATATAGATCTTCAACATGGTTTTATATTCTAAAATGGAATGTGTTTTTCAACAGCCTTGAAAAGTATTCGCACCATAATCATTGCCCGGGACCGTATTGAATAATGTTCGTTATAAATAAAGTTGCATTTGCCAGCTTTCCCCACTATAGAAAAACTGCACTCAGATTTTTTATAGTTGTTAAAAATAAAGCGTTTCGCTTTTATTAAATTTCTTTCTTAGTTGGGCCTTGACATTCCTGTTTGGCATTAATATTTAACTATTTAAAATTATTCAAACATTTGAAAAATACGTAATCTTTACTATTTCATAAAACATTAATTAAATTTGACCGGGTACCTATTGATTTTGTTTCGTTACACCGACTTCGCTACTGACAGGAACGGACGTCAGTGGTCAAAAAAATGTATATTTAATTAGTTAATGATTATGATTTAACAAAAGGAAAAAGAATCATTATATAAAAAAAACTAAGGTTAGTATGAAAACTGTCTAAAATTGTCAACATCTAATTAAAATGTCCGACTCATTAGAGAAACTGTTTTAGGTTTTTAACATTAATATCATTTTACTCATTGTAAACTTCATTGATGTTGAAAATGATCTAAAAATCCAAGGCTCAGAACGTCTTCAAAAAGATCTACAAATAGCGTTTAATATGAAGAAATAGTCAGAAAAACTTAAAATTTCATAGTACCGGTGAAACGCTAATAAAAGTCAGTAGACGATGCTCTTTTGCCTGAGAAAATCTTCCAGATTCATAGCTTATCAATCTCAACGTAATCGATTTTTAACGACATTGTTATCTAGTAATGCAGTTGATTTGTATGCTATTCTTTTGGCCTGCATTTCAGTTGTAAAACAAGATTGCATACTAACCAAGCCACGTAGGTCTATTAGATTGCTGTCATTTGTATAGGTAAAATGACATACTTTTCATATTTTTTTGGGATGCAGATGTTCTAATGAGATTTTTCTTAATAAAAATTGTGCTGGGACAGAGTATGTTAAAACACTCCGAGGGCCATATGGTTCTATTGATTAATCTATTTTTATTAATTTTGACAATTTGCCGCGTTTTAATTTTTATATTTACTTATATATAAAATTTTCCAATGCAAACCCACTTGAAGAAAGTGTAAAAAATATGGAATGGGATTCCAACCAATTGCATTTACATGTAGACTGTTAAAACGAGTTCCTTTTGACCATATGATAGGCAGTATGGAAAAAACAAATACTTACCAATCTTTAAGTGCAGGTAGTATTTCCTTTCATTTTTCTTTTATTTTTATTAGACCCACATTTCCTTGCCATAATAAATGCCAAATCTTTTCTGTCTAATACAGAGCGAAATGCTTTAAATCCCAATACCAGTGATCCGAAAATCAACGTAAAGAATAAAATAGTTTCACGGTAATCAAGAGTAAATATAATGGAATTAGTAATGGTCATAGGAAAGTACCTAATATTGTATTATACATTAAATAAATCACAGAAATTTTGTTGCGTCTTATGAGTGTTGCGTTATTGGCGTTGAAAAAGTGTATAAATATTAAAAATTGGCATCTGTAGGAATTATTTAGTCTAATTTTATTTACAAAAGTGTTCGCCCCACATTTGGAAATTTATGACAGGTTAAATATTTGAAATGGTTTTTAGAGATAATTTGTATTCTTCTTTATTTGTTTCAAATAGGTAACATCGAATAAAAATTCACCTATGCCAATATTCTGTTGGCTGTAACGTTGAATAGAATCGTTGCTCTCTGTTAAATGTTTCGTCTAAAAATGTGTCGTGGCATTACAGAGTAATTGTGCTTATGGTTTTGTATTGAACATTAAACCAGGTCAGGGGATGATTTACAAAACAGCTTCTACAAATATGTTGCAGAGGTCAAAAATCCCTTAAACTTCTAAAATTTTTTTAAAAAGTTCAAATATTCAAAGTATATAAAATTTAATGCTTTGATCGATATGTTTCGTTGGATGATGATTCCGCACACAGAGTACTAGAAGCATTATCACTGTTTGTACATTTCCGACAAAACAAAGTTCAGATATTAGAGTTCGGAACTACAATATTCTTTTATAATACAAAGTGAAAGCTGGAATAGTTGAATTTTTGTAATTAGCGATGGCTTCAGATTTTTATAGACACAACGTCGTCTAACTTGCTTCAAAAATATAAAATTATATAAGTTTAAGGTTTTGACGTTCAATTATAATTAACACTTTTATTAAACATTGATGGGCTAAAAGTACAGTGAAGATACGAAGTTTATTTATAGAATTGATAAGTAAATAAAGATGTTTTTACCAAATTCTTATTCATTGAAGCTAACAGTCTTGAAAAATATACATTCATAAAAAAGAATAACAAAAGGACTAATAAAAATATTAGGTTAATTAATTATTTCTAGTATTGAGTTTGATGATAGGTAAATATAAAAAAATAGGCAGACATTAATATATTTTGTTATTCTAATGGGGGGTACTAGTCAAGTAGGTTTAGTAAGTATTTTATATAAGTAATTAAGTAAGTGGTTTTGTCTGAAAAATTCTGTACAAAATCATTGTTACATATTTGATGCATTATGTACGATTTAGAATAGCGCACAAATTAAATGAATGCATACGGTTAGATTGCGACCCATTTGGAACTTTTGCCATTTGATGTGAAGTATTTAGCTTGCACACACACTAAAATTGGTCAAACGTGGGTAAATTTAATTAAAAGTCTAATGGAGTGTGGCTCACCTCTAGGTGTGTGGCGTCCTGCTTTTCCAATGGCTGGCTAGCTGATGATATATATGCATGGGAATTCTCTTGAATTCAGTCAAAAAATCAATAATGAATAAATAGTATAGCAGCATTTTGTTACGTGTTCTTTTTATATAGTTTTGTTAACTCTTTGAAGCCCTAAATTTACGTGATATTGGCGTACAAGACTGCAGTGTATATCTTTAGTACAAGAGGTCTGGTTTCTTGACCGAACATGTATCTATGTTATATTTGAAAATTTAATACAAAATGAATATTCTGTTTAATTCAAAGTTTGCCATTTATGTATATTTGAGAATGAACTCTAATAAATTTGCTGATGTTAACTTTGGCGAGAAGCCCATTATTTGTGCTTGCGTCAATATTTTAGAATTTTACAGCGATAAAAATTTGCTATATGTAAATATAAAAACGAAAACAATGCATTATTTTTTTTTATTACATAGGTACCTTTATATCGAGAAGAAAAATAATTTTATATGCCAATGATTGTGTGTTTGAGAATTAGAGATTTTCCTGCAAAAAAGGCAATAAATCTCATTTTAAAAATTGTAATATTGAATGCTCAAGCAGAGGACGGCATAAGCACTTCAAGTATAAAATTAGAGTGTCCTTTTAAGCCACTTAGTTTCCAGATGCTTAATGCTGGCGCATGGTTACAATAAATGACACGAAATTAGCTGTCTGGAAAACGTCCACTCAAGCAATATTATTCCACTGCGCCAATCGTAATTTCTTGTATTTTATATACATATATTTTCAACTTTTCTCGTGTCTTCCTGTTATTCTTATAAGGCAAAAGAAAAATGCAATTGTAATCTGAGTAAGACCAATTAATTTAATGAAGGGCAAGATTAAACACATTACATAAGGAAGTACATTAAATAAATTCTTTTGCTTGACACATTGAAAGCATAGATACTTAATCAATAAAATAAAATAAAATCTTAGATTATATTAGTCAATAGTTGTCTTGGCACAGCTGGCATTTATATAACAAAAAGAGCAAAAAAGTAGCAATTAATAGAAGTAAATTTCTACATTTTCTGCATACTTGAAGCTTTGATAAAGCTTGTCGTGCTTAATGATTCATTATTTTATTACTAATGTATTTTTTAAATGCATTGTTTTAATTAACATGAATATGTATACATTCATAGATGTGACAATTTATTTAATATGGCACGCTTTTATTGTTTCATGGTGTAGAAATTGAATAGAACTAGCGTAGATTTGGATATTATTGAGTTTTTTAAATTGATTTGCTATTTTATCGTATTATTCTCGTTTAGTTATGTTTGAATAAGCATAAAGATAATAGTATCAAATTGAGCAATAGTAAATCTACTCTAGTTTTTTTTATCAGATAACGATATCGATAGCGCCAAGTTTTCGATTTTCTTGGCATATATGGGGCGCGATTATAGTGAACCTTTTTTTGCAAATACTTTTTGTAATTTGTGGATTTATCAGAGCATATCATCTTGAGATAAAATTATATTCCAGTAATGTTATACTACTATTTCCTAGTATTTAATTCTATATTAAAGTGCTATAATTGTACAGTCCCTCTATGGATTTCTTGTGGATGGCGGAACGTATTTCTTATAGTTTCTACCTAAATGTGGGAATTTTGGATAGAGTAAGTAATTTTATTGATGGAAACTTAAAGTTTTAATTCGAAGATTTTTTTTATATTTGACTAGGAGTTACTTGCTAAACTGGGCACCGGTACTTTTTCTTGGTTTGAGTAATGGCTATGTGTGGTTCCATTGTCCAACCTATATTCGCTGAAGATCCTTACCGACCTACACGTCGGAACGTGTATATACTGCTTGTTCGATTTATCTGTTGTTGAATAACATTCAGGAATTCAATGTGGCTATTGCGGTGCGTTTTTTCAGTAGTTTAGATTTAAAAGAAATCATTTTACTTTGATCTTTTCTTCTTCTGATGGCCATAGTACTTAATTAATCCCTTTGATGGTTACTATTTTAATCTATGAGATACAGATGTGAGTTGAAGCTCGTTATTTGGTAGCATCAAATCTAGCAATAATTTTAGATTCAAGCTCTCTTTAATTTACCGTTACAAGCAGCTTTGTTTAAAGTTCCTCACAAGATCATCTAAGAAAATCACTTTGCACGTCATAAAATTCATTTTATGATGCTTTTAATTTAGACACGTTTAAAGCCCAAATGTTTTGTAATAAATGGCAGCTTCAAACTAAACACTAAAAAAAGGCCAATGTTGTTGGCCAAAATGTAAAAAAAGAAATGGCCTGGACATAAAATTAAATGCATGTAAAATTTTTTTTTTGTTTAATATCTTCGAACTAAAAATGTATGTTTTTGTTGCACTTATTAAAAAGCTTGACTCAAAAGCTCTGTCACATTGTACATGTAAAAGGGAGAGCTTTGATTCTTATTTGAGTTTTATTTTTTCTAACGCACTATGTACCTGTAGATTTTGTGGGTTTCAAATTATTGCTATGCACTTGAAATTTTTAGCTTTCTCACATTTTTTTAGCTCTTATGGTTTTTGACTGACATTTATTGAAAAATAATTACTTGTATTATTTGTTAGAGCCACAGTTAATTGTGCACTTAAATGACCCGAAAACCTCTAAATTTTATTTTGCACATAACTGATTATAAAAGTGTGTTGTTAAAAACATATTAGTGCATAATTTAAAAGAATATATTTAAAACATGTTTCATTTGTTTTAAAACATCTAATAATATATGTACATTATCTGTTGGTGGGTGTGTGTGTGTGTGTTAATGCATTGTTTGTGAAATTGTTCACTTAATCAGTTTGCAGATGTAACGATTGAATGCTGAAATTCTTTGTTATGTTATTTTTAACTGTAAAATTAGTGAAAAATGCAAACAAAACCTACATTAAGCTCACATTTAAGTCCAATGTAACTAATTGAAGTGAAAATAATAATTTTCACATAAATAGGCAAGTTAAAAGAGAATAGATATAAATTATCAACAAGATGATAGTATACTGAATGATAAATAAAAGATTTTTGGGTTGCAGTCGATTTCATGAATGGTGAGCAAGAGTCCACAACCTCCCGTGGTACATCCAATGTACGTGAGCTATTCTAGCAACCAACATCGCAACGCAACAATGTTGTCCAATACGCATCATCAAACACAAATAGCAATCACCAGACAAAACAAGACAATATAACATACAAACTCACTGTTATCATCATCAGTTATCATCAAGAGCAAACGTAACAAAGCCATAACAATCTAGATAATAAACAGCATAGTTACGATTATAAGCATAGATTCGAAATAGTAATAGTATTAGAAAGCCAATAACAATTACATTCTTAATACCAACAAAAAAAAAAAAAAAATAAAAAAAAAAAAACACAAAAAAAAACATTAGCAGTGAAATGAATATTATTAATAAGAGTACATTAAGTAGAAATCACATGATAATAATAATAAAAATAATACGCTCAGTTGCCATGCTTACAGTCCAAACGAAAGAATAGAATTTCATCAAGTAAACAATAGTTACCAATATTTACCACAACAATCGCAATCCAATCGGCAATTATTTGATGATAGTACAGCAAAAGCAGATCACGCTGTTTATCAAAGGTAATGGCGGTCAATTTGTTGTGATAATAATAATCAACAAATGTGCAACATTGTTGTAATAACTGTACACACCTTATTAATTCTACATATACACAACAAACACCAGCGTTACCTATGCTGCTTTGCAAAATTCAAATTTCAATTAATTTGTAATACTAATGAAAATATAAACACTACTCTGCATTGCGTTAAGTAATGTTATTTTAGTTTAACCTAGCAATAGTTTAAAATAACAATACTTACAATAATAGATCAAGTAGGTAAGGCAGTGGTCATTTTGCTTCATAGAAAATGTCAAAGCATGATCCACTCAATCCCTAGTTACAGCAGTTCAAGAGCGGGCACTGAACAGCCCACAGAGCAGGCATTGAATTTAGGAAAAATATGGGCTAGGTAGTAATTTTCTATCGTCCTTGAAGATAAATATACGCAATTATCAAAGATCAACAAACTACACAACGAGCAGTAATAAGAGGGCTCCGAAAGAAAGAGTCTCTTTTAAAGAATTTTAAAAACTAATGAAAGTGTAACTTATGTACCATTCATACATACCACACATTTACATTGATCAAGAAAATATAAAAAAGATAATGTGAATGCATCATATATTTCCATATATCGCCAAATAATAAACAACAGCAATAACAACAATAATTGCACAAATATTAATAACCATAACAATCATGAAGATATATTGCAAAAACCATCAATCAAGCCGTAAATAACAATGAGATTTATTAGAAAATGGACGCCATATTCAAACATAAAACGTCCAATGTGACTTCCCCTCCTTAGCAACAGTCATAGCCTCAGAAGCATGAAGATAAGCTCCAGTCAACGCTTGAGCTTGATTCTCAATAGCCTCCCTAGTACGGATGAGATAATTGTTCATCCTTGACATTTGTCGGAGAGCATATTCCGACCTATCAGTTGCATCAGCAACTGGCATCACATTTACAGCATCCGGGTTGTAAACAGGCACTCTGGATGAACCCGCAGCATACGGATCACCCAGAAGAAAGGAGGACCAAACACACGGTTGTCCTGAACCGGTGCAGAAGGACCAGGAGCATTAAGATCTCGAGGAGCAAGGCAAATGAGCTCCCTCGGTAGTCCTCCTCTGATATGGAGATACCGGTGTTACAGATGATTGAACATGGATAGACACATGTTCGCCTCCAGATTCACTGGAAGATGATACAGATTGATATGGGACGTGATTCATTGCCTGAAGCTTCAAATGGTTCCTCTTCATAAGAGTTAGGCACCCCCACCCCCCAGCCCCCCCCCCCCCCCCCCCCCCCCGCCCGGAACACGAGGAATGGAATTAGCTACCACAGGAACTGGAGGTGTACATGGTACAACATCATTAGAGATAACTCCGTCCGACATGACTAGTCTGAAAAGATAGTCAAGAATCCATATAAGTCCAACGGATATGACAATTCGAAGTCAATCGAATGAGACAGTACGCAACATGAGTTTCAAAGAGATCTTTGTCTAGATTATACACATTCGGTTTGGGTTTCTATTACCAACATATCTTCAATGCTTATATATAGGGTCACCG
>JAXHQA010000513.1:0-10963 GCA_034093135.1 Erigeron breviscapus
GCTTTTTTTTTTTTTTTCTTTCCTATTGTTTTTTTGCTACTTTTCTTATATGGTTTTATTTAGTTTTTTCCTAAATGCTATCCCTTTTTTACATTTTTCTTTTTTTGCCCCATTTTTTCCTTAATAATGACCCCATAAGATATGTAACTATTATGAAACTTCTGGACCACGCATGTTACTGCTATCTACTATCTGGGTTGTTTTGCTTCAAGAATTTCAGACAAAATTTGATTGGCCAAGAACTCTGCAAAAACTAACCCCAGCTCGGTACTATTCATCATCATTTATCTTTTAACACAACAAAATATGAAACTGCAGTAGCTGTAGATGATGTAATGAACTAATGGATATCCAGCAGCAACAATTTCTCCCCCTATTCTAGTAACATAAAACTGCTTTAAAAGCATGTTTCTAAAACAAAGGTCAAAGAATTATTTGCTTCATGCAGGATATTAATGCATTAACATCCTGAATTTGCAGCAAATACTACTATATCTATAACCTGGAAGAACTGAAGTTTTTTGGTACTCATTCCCCTAATGAAGTTCTTAAATCGCAAAATTCAAGTTAAAATGATTTTTGAACCGTCCTTTTTTTTCCTTAATTTATCCTGATGTTTCCAATACAGAATGAATTGGAAACCAATTTTGGAACTAAATAAGGTCCAATTTTTTTTTGTTAATATGATAACTTGGTCCGAGTTTTTCTATCGAATCCGGACAGGTTTTACAGGCTCAAAACCTCCCGAATACCTTTTTTTTGAAAAACCTTTTACTTCTGCCCCCGTACAAGGGCTTACGGGCTTTTCAATTTTTTACCTAATTTCAAGCTGAGTTACCCAAAAACTAAAATAAACCCCCAGCCTAATCACTCCTAAATCAAATCCTTTCTTATTAAATATATAGAAATCTTTACTTTAAATCCTCAGAAATAATAATCAACAAGCCCCCCTTGTTGGGCCCTCAATCCTGCCTCAGTTGAGACTAAAAAGCCTAGCCAATATAATACATCCTCTTTTACTATTTTGGCCTCATAAACATATCAAGCCAAGTGGGACCTAAAACGTAACTTGATTGAGTAAAACCACTTTAAGGATCCCTTCCCAAGCTCCCCCGTACAACTAAAATTATATCCCCTTACAACATTAAGTAAATAAAATGGCAACTTAACACTAAAGCAAGAGCCACAGATTCTACTAAGTAAATTTCCCCAAAAACCTGATTATCAACAATTGGTAGTCTTTAATTTTAGACAACCATTTTTCATTCAACCATATCTGACAACCTCGCCTGGTAAACAAACTTCATTAGATTAGCAACTTCTCATTGGCCCCCCCTAACGTCCCCCTTTCAGCCAAATTGAACATCCAACTATAGAAGTCCATTTGAACTGTTAAAACAAACAACTAAAACAACTACAAATGTTCCGGTTCAGGTGAATGAACATGCACAAGAGAATTTCTAAATCCCTAATATAATAAGCATAGAATGAAAAATAGTCCTAAAAAAATGAAACCTAATTTAATAAAAGTGACCTACCCAGACCCGGGGTTTTTAACTTTAAGGCTTTACTCTAAATTAATGAGCTTTTAACTCAAAAAATTTACAAAACAGCCAAGAAAAGCCTCCATCTTAAACGAGCTTTGTTAAATGCCCAACTTCCCTTAAAAAGTTCAATAAGCTTTCATATGCCATAAGACCTTATGGAAGCTAATTGGGGGCCGAAGCCCCCTAAAAAAAAAAATTAATCTAAAATACAACAAATCTCTTTAACCCTTTTTTCCAAACAATTTTATCTTAAACATGCTATAATTAACTGTTTTTTTTATTAAAGAAACCTAACATTACCCAATTGGTAAATAATTAAAATCCCATCAAATGTAATCCAAAAGCCCTTTAAAATTCACATTGAGTAAACAAAAAAATTTACCCGAATAACAAAATCAAAAATTTTCTACTCTTGTTTTTAGTAAAAAATCGGGGTGGGTAAAAAAACAGAGAGAAGTTGATTCTCGTCTTCAAGCCAAAAACACCATTGGTTTTGGAACATGATGGGAAAGTCTTGAAATATTGTATAAGAAGAATTTTATCAATATACAATATATGTATTCTGCAAATATAGCCCCCATACTACTTACGGATACATGGCACTGTACAAGGGCAATGTCACTTCGCCATACACCGTGGGGCCTTTATCAAAGTTCCCCATCCCAAAAAACAATTTTTTTAACGAAAAACGACCCAAAGTAAGGGGTTTTTTTTTTTTTCGATTTTGGGTTTGCTTTTTTTTTTTTTTTTCTTTATTGGAAGAAAAGCCAAGTTTTCAGTTTAAGGATTTTGAATATAGAAAATTTCCTCTTCTCGATGAAATACTAAATTTTATAAATGAAAAGGAACAACTTATAGAACAAACAACATGTTCAATCCCGATAGAATCACACCTTCTAATCTAACAAGAACAATGTCTTTGACCATTGCCTTGTATTTGAGTGGTTTGTTTGCCTATCTCGATTATTCATAGTTCAACTCGAATGTGGTGCTTCTTAATGGATTTATAATAAGGGAATGTTTCATGCGACCATTGATTTTCGTTGTTCAATTTATTTCTCACGACTCTAAAATGATAAAAGTTACTCTGTATAAGACTGCGCTAAAAATGAAATAAGGGTAATATAAGAGTGGACAATGTATCATGTTAAGTCTATTAACTACGAAATGAAACATTACAAATGTTTGCCAATATCCCCCACAAATACCAATTTTAGTCGTAAAAATTCCCAATCCAAACATGTTTTAAAGTTTTATACAGTACAAATTTACAATAATGTGAAACATGTTTGGTGGTATACTGATAAAAAGTAATGGTGTACCGACTACGGATCACCACCCAATGAAGGATGGCAATATTTGATAATCAAGTCGAAGGTTATCTGAGTTGTTTTGCTTCAAGATTTTCTGGCAAAATTTGATTGGCAAAGAACTGTCAAAAACTAAAAACTAAGACCACTAAAGGCATTTCTCATCTCCCTTATATTATAGCCCCAGTTTCGCACTGTATCATATTTTAAGTTAGATCACAACAAAATATAGAACTGCAGCAGTTGTAGATGATGTAATGAACTAATGGATAGCCAGCAAACAAATCCCTTGGCCATATGGAAAAAAACTTGCTTTTTGGAACATCAATGTTTGGTAAAAAAACAAGAGCAAAGGAAATATTTGCCTTTCATGCAGGGCCCATTTTACGGCTTGCACACAACATTTAACATCAAATAAGACTTGGCAAGCAAAAATACTAGAAACTGGAAAAACTGTAGTTGTTTTGTTTAAACTATTCCCCTAACAATGTTTTACTTAAAGTCAAACAATCAAAAGATGAATTTTCCCAAAGTATAATTTTAAATTTGGTATCAATCCCAACAATCCCGGATTTTTCCAATACAAGAAAAAATTTTTTCACATTTTTTTAGCTAGGTCCAAATAAAAAAGGTTTAAAAAAATTTTTACAAATCTTTGGTCCCCCCCTGAAATCCCTATAAGAATCAGACAAGGATGTATATAAATTGAGACCTGTAGCGGTAAATTTGGGCTAGGATCATTTAATTCTTACTGGCGAAAACTCGAATACCTTTTCAAAACTTTGTTCTGCGTCCGGACTCATTTATGATATTCAAAAACAATACTCACCTAAATTTCAAACTTATGTTTTACCGTTTACAGGCTCTCAACTCAATAACGCGTCCCTTATAACTCAACGCAAGGTTTCTCATGAATATAAAATCATAAAACCCTTTTTACTTTTTTAAGCTCAAAGAACCTCGCACTAAAACTAAAGCCAGTGGTTTTTTGGGCTCAAAAAATTTTTGGAATCGTTTAAAACCTAGCTTTAAGCTAGCTACTATAGATTCCTCTTAAGTTTTTTTTGGGCTTTTAATAAAAAAAATAATTCATGGCCCAAGTGTCCCCCCCTAAACGTGCCTTCCCTATTTGAGTTAGCACGTTAAGAGTTCCCCTACCCCTAAAATATATCTTAAAAGTAGTATAAAGATGCACTAAAACAGTAATAAAACACTAAGCAAGAGCACAGAGCTACTAAGTAATTCACACTAATTATAATCAATTGGTAGTCTTCAGTTTGAGACAACCATATTTCATTCAGCATTTGTTCAACCATGTTTATCTAACAACCTCACCCTGTAAACAAACTTCATCTGATTAACAACTTTTAATGGCAAACAGTCTTAACATTGAACATCACTAGAGTCATTTAACTGTTGAAACACACACTAAACGCAGGTTCATGTGAAAGACGAACGGCAGAGAATTCTGTATTCTTAAAACACCAACGAAACCCTTTTTAATAACAGATATCTATAGTCTAATGGCAAAATTTTCTATACCATAATATATGTTTTAGCAATAGCACCAGTTCCCACACTAGTCAATAGTATATATAGTAAAAGAGAATAATTCAGATAGAGCTAATCAAAAGTATATCAGCCTTCGGTTTTTTGTTTTTTTTTTACTTTAATCATTTGTAAAACTTCCAATAGCCCCTCGACATAAAATCCAATTACTTTTAAAATGCTAAAGATTTTTCCCTACAAGTATCCATTTCTAAGACCCTTACCAACTAAGCCAGAGTCCTTTGAAAATTACTTATTTCTCATCTTATTGACCTATCAAAAACTCAAAAAGCCACAAAGCTCGCTTAAATGGCTTACGAGCTTATCAGCTTGAGCCTAACGTCAAATGCTACTCCATAACTTACACCTAGCAACCTACCGATTGCGCACAATACTTTGACAAAACATTTTTTTACTTTGAGCCACCCCCATCACATGAACCGAGACAAGATCACCTCACCTAAGGGGTTCTTTAGATGGATACGCTTCAATGTTAAGGCATCGAAGAACCTCTAAGGAATCATGTCTAAAAGCCTAAAAAGAAAGCTAAAATAACAGCAATCTCTAACCTTTCTCTACACATTAATACAAACATTGGCTATAATTACTTTAACTAAAAAACCTAAAACATGTAAAACCCCCCATTTAAATAAAAACACCATAAAAAAGATAAAAATTTCATTTAGCTGTGAAACTATTTAAAAAAAAACTGGTTACCCCAAAAATCCATAAAACAAGGAAAAAGAAAAAAAACAAAAAAAAATCAAAAAAAATTCAAAAAAAAATTCAAAAAAAAATTCAAAAAAATCAAAAAAAAAAAACAAAAAAAAAAAAAAAAAAAAAAAAATAACAAAAAAAATTAAAAAAAATTAAAAAAACAAAAAAAAAATTTTGAAGGAGAAGCAGCAGCAGAAACATCATCAGTACTAAACTTCCCCTTACTCTTATCACCATTAGCCTTTCCTTTAGCTTTCCTCTCAAGCAAATCCTTCCTATCTTTATCAAGCTTCAATTTAGTCACAACAACTTTCGAAGGATTCACACCAACGTTGACTGTCTGTCCGTTGACTTTCTCACGTGTTATCCTTTCTATATGTATAACCCATTTCCTTCTGTAAACTTGAACCACTTTCCCTTCACGTCCTGTGTACGTCCCCCCCACGAACCAACTTGCACCTCGTTCGGTTCTTTAACGAAAAACCGATTGACCGCACGGTTGTATTGGGTTCGGGAGGATTTCTGTTTGCGGAGTTTGGGTGCGCTCATTTAGCACCGCAGACCGGCCCCAACGATTGGGATTGGGTGCGGTGAAAGTGGGGGGCTTCCGGCATTTTGCGCGGGAGCTTGTTACTCGTGGGTTGTACTTCATTTTTTATTTTTTTTTGGTTTTTTTTTTGGTTTAGGGTTTTGGTTAAGGAAGATGAGAATGAACGGCAAGTGTGGAGATAAATAAAGGAAAATGGGATTTATTTTTCTTTTAGGGTTGAGAGTTTGGGCCTTGGGGTTTTTGTTTGGGTTTTTTGGGCTGGGTCCAATTAAAAAAAAAGTTAATTAATTTGTGGGCATAAAAAACACTAAAAAACGGCTCGTTTTCTTTTTTTTTTAGTTAGAATATATTAAAGTGACTGAATGTATAAATAATGTCTGTATGTATTAAGTAAAAAATAGGTAATTGACGGTTATTTTTGTTTATTAAGTAAAAAAAAACATGAAATTTAACTGAATGCATTAAGTTCATAATTATTAAGTATATCAAGTAAAAAAAAAATGGGACGTTAATTTTACTAATTGTGTTTGTGCGATACACGAAAGCAAAATGTATTTTATGTTGTTTTTTAAGGACACAAAAAGGTTAAGGATGATGACAAGTGTTATTCTGGTACTATACTGTAAAGTTTGATTTTTAATTTCCGGCTTTACCCTAGACTTTTTTTTCCCCGAATATCTGTAACGACCCATGTTTAACATCTCGCTAACGATGATACGTGAACACAGTATCGTAAATGTGTTTAATAGTTGGAGGAAAAAACAAATGGAAATTTTAATAAAAAACAAATCTGCTACAAGGAAAAAAATTACAAAAAGAATATAAGAAAAACAACATGTTATCCGAAATAAAACCAAACTTAAACAAGAATGTAAAAACAAAAAAGGAAGCAAAAAAATATGGAAAAAAAAAAAAAAAAAAAAATAAAAAAAAAAATTTAAAAAAAAACATAGAAATTAAAAAATAACACAGAAAAAAAATTAGACAAACAAAAAAACCCATTTTTAAACCATTCTCGTTTTTCAATGTTGAAAAAAAAATTTTTCCGTAAATAAACATATTATAAAATTTCTAAAACATTTCAAAAACCATTAATAAAATAGGGGTTGAGGGGCATTTTTCGAGGGAGCAGGGGCTCGCCTTCCCCACTAGTTCAATAGGGTGCAATTTCATGGCCACAAAAAGGTTATGAGTGAACAGGGCATTTTTAAACAAACAGTGATTAGGTATTTTACTTCGATCCAAACATCGAGTTTATGCCGGGACCCCCCCCTAAACAAACCAAAATTAACCAAATTAGGGAGCGTGGGTCACCACACATTGGTTTACTTATTTTTCCCATGTTTTAAACTTAAAAAAAAAACAAAATTGTTTTCCACTTTTACATAATAAAAAAGTTTTGTCTCTAACCTGGGTTGGGGAATTGTGTGTTCCACACAAAACGGGGCTTAAAGGGGTAGTGTGTACGAGATTTATTATGACCTCTTACCTTGGCTTGTTAAAATTTTCAAAAAACAATTTTCATTGGTTGGGGGGGGGGGGACTAAATATATATGGTATTGAAAATCAAGGGAAAAACCGTGGGGAACCAAGGGTTACTTGTGTTTTGGGATATTATTTGGTTATCCAATCAATAAGCTGGTTGTTAAAGGGAAGAAAAAAAAAAAAAAAGGGATAACGTATTTATTTACCTTTTGCCAAAGGCGCCTTACTCATATAAAAAAACAAAAAAAAACAAATCCAAATCGGCAGGCCATTTGTTGTTAATTTTATATTAAAAAAATTGTTCAAAAAAAATGAGTGCTGTTTTTCATTAAAAAACCTGTCAACTTTGTGTTGGTTTTGGTTTTTAACCAGCTTGTTCCATTTTTGCTCATCTAGTCGAAATTTTGATAATGCATTATGCATAGATATCGAGAGAAACGCACTTCTTGATCTCAAACACGGCCTCATAGATGAAGCAGATCGACTTGCTTCTTGGGTCGGTGATCAGAAGAGCGACTGCTGCAAATGGGCTGGTATAGTATGTGATAACGTAACAGGTCATGTTCGTCAAATACATCTTCCAGGACTTAATGGTGATTGCGCGTTTTCATCAAGTTACATAACCTACGAAGCATACGAAAAAATATTAAAGTTTCATAGGATGAGAGGAGATATAAATTCATCCTTGTTGCATTTGAAGCAACTCGAACATCTAGACTTGAGCTGCAACGATTTTGGAGGGATTCAAGTTCCAAGTTTCTTAGGTTCCCTTGGAAACATGAAGTATCTTAATTTTTCGAATTCTAATTTTAGTGGAATTGTCCCTCCTCAACTTGGGAATCTTTCTCAACTCAACGTCTTGTCTCTTGGAATTTTGTGGTCTGATGAGGGAAAACAAACAAGTAAAAAACAAAAAACAGTATGGGGGACAAAAGTATTGGCAATGGTTGCAAAACGCTTTGAGTTTGTGGCATATATCGCTTAGGGAAGGGTGTGCGGGACATTCGTTGAAGCAACAGATTGGTTTCAGGTGATCAATTCCCTTTCAAATTTAGTCGAACTTCGTCTGTCTCGTTGTGAACTTTCAAATATATATCCCTATGTTCCTAGTCTTAATCTCACATCCCTTACTTTGCTTGATCTTTCTTTTAACAACTTTAATACCTCTGTCCCAAAATGGATATTCGTTATAACTAGTCTGGTTTCTTTGGATCTAAAACAATGTAATCTTCATGACTTTGTTCCTAATAGTACTTATAGTTTCCGTGACTTAACTTCTCTCAAGTTTCTTCATGTTTCCGAGAATGATTTCATGAATTCCTCATTAGTATTGAAAGGGTTGTCTAATATAGCTAGTAATCTTGTTTCGCTAGATATCCGTTCTTGTGGTATTTCAAGTTCTGTTCTTGATTCCCTTCACAATTTGACCTCTCTTCTTAGCCTTGACCTCTCAGATAATTTACTCACCAAGATGATACCAAAATCTTTCGCTGATCTTTGTAATTTGAGAGAGATCAATTTGTCAGGCAATGACTTTAGTAATATTAGCTTAATGTACCTTATTGAAAGTTTTTCTGATTTTAAATCCCCTCGTTTGGAGTCCTTATCCGTCAGGAACTCAGGTATATATGGTCATCTACCGGATAAACTTAGACATCTAATACATCTGAAGAGCCTAGATCTTTATTATAACCGTATTTCTGGTACAATTCCAGATGCCATAGGACAGTTATCTTCCATGACGGCATTAATACTTTCTAAGAATCTAATTTCTGGTCCTATTCCACTCTCGATTGGACGATTCTCATCATTGGAGTATTTGTATCTTTCGGATAACCAACTGAACGGCAGCATTCCTGATAATCTCGGTCAACTTTCCAAGTTGACTAATTTGGATTTTTCTTACAATTTGCTAACGGGTGTTGTGACTGAAGCTCACTTTGCCAAATTAGTGAACTTGAAATATCTAAAAGGAAAAGGCAACAACTTAACTCTAAGACCTCGACTTTCAACCTGGATTCCCCCTTTCCAGCTGCAGAAATTGTATTTGAACTCTTGGGTTTTAGGGCCTGAATTTCCATTGTGGATTCAAAAGCAAAAAGATTTAATAGATCTGGATATAAGCAACACACACATTACAGAATACATGCCCGACTCATTTTGGAGATCGTTCGCTAGTTTAGAGTGTTTAGATATGTCACAAAATCGTATCCAAGGGACATTGCTGACTATCCCTGTAACACTTCGTTTACTCGACTTAAGTTATAACAAGTTTGGTGGATATTTAACTCATCTCTCCAATGGTTCATTTCCGATTTCCTTGGATCTATCAAATAATTTATTTGCAGGATCATTACACCAATTACTGTGTTCCAATGGCGAGAAAGAAACACACGCTCTTAATTTACGAAATAATAATTTGTCAGGTGTCATTCCCGAGTGCTGGCAGAACTGGCCAGATTTGCAATTCTTAAGCCTCGGGAACAATAGTCTGTCTGGTACAATTCCAAGAACGTTGGATTCATTATCTCGTCTTCGATCATTGAGCTTAAACGAGAATAGATTATCTGGTAAATTGCCGGCTTCTCTAATGAATTTGACAAACCTAGTAATCCTTCAACTAGGTAGAAATGAACTTATCGGAAGCATTCTGAACAAAGAATAAATCTCAATTTATCACCAGAAACCTTAATCTATTCTCAAATAGATTAGAAACAATCAACCACAAAATCACACTTGCTAGTCAAGTATGATTCACTCAACTATTTGTTGAATGTTCTATTACAATCAATAATCAAAAACCTAGATTATTATTACAGATCATTAAGCAGATATATATATGCTAGTAACCATAACACGACAAAATAGTCGGTTAGGTTATCTTCTTTGTTCAACCAAACCTCTAGTTGCAGAGAAGACTTAAAATCTTCGATATCTTCTTCATTTTTGCGAATTAGAACTCGAACTTTATATCAAAATGTTCAGAAAATCAATGCGCACAAATCCTCAAACAAATTAGATGCTAATTTCAACTGGTACTCAACCCTCACAAACATGCGATTTGTAGAGCTCGATCAAAAGTGACTCAAATGTTGAAATTAGCTTCTGAAATTGATGGCGAAGGAAGATAAACAAATTGTAAATCGAACGGTGAACAAAATTTAATCAAAAACACACTTAATTTGCAGGAATCACTGAAACAGTGAGCTCTGCAAATGAACTTTTCAGAAAAACAACTCAAATTCAGAATTAAGCACAAATTAAGCTTGTAGTAAGCTTATAGATCGTTCAGCAACTCTGATTGTGCTCTGATACCAATTGTAGAGATTAGAATTCGAGCTTTTAGTGTGTGTTTAAGTGAGTGTTAATGGCGGTTTCTAGAGAGAGAGTAGAGAGATATTCAGTGAAAGATTAGATTGTATTATTGTTCAAAGGTTTTCAACTTACATTATGGAGGGGGTTTATATACTTCTATACATTTTACACTATGCCCCCTTCCATACTTACAACTTTACATTCTAAGTACAAAGTAACATAAAGTATACAAATCACCTATAAAAATCATGATTAAACCTAGATGAACTCTCATGTTTTATAAATCTCTATGAAGCTATCCTTATCGTCAAACTATACATTTTATCACCGTGTGAACGAGCGAACTTCGAGGACGAAGTTTCAGTTAAGGGGGTAATGATGTAACAACCCTCAATTTCCGACTAGGACAATCTACTTATATTTATCTAGGTATCTATCCCTAGAGGTTTATTAAGAGAATTGACCTTCTAGAACATTTAGGGCATGGGAAT
>JAXHQA010000514.1:0-12003 GCA_034093135.1 Erigeron breviscapus
TAGAGGATACGTTGGGTGCTAGGGAAGCACATTTGATAGAAAGGGTGATATCTGAGATCACCAAGCTGGCCACTCCCCAGGTTGATCTGGCCCCACTTACCAGTGAGATCAACCAGTTGAGGGGCAGCATTGAAGGTTTGAGCACCCAAGTATCTCTACATACTGAATCACTAAATAAACTGACCAATGAAGTGGAGAATTTGAAGAAGAGGGATGAAGATATGAAGGAAAAGGTGGTTGCTGGTATTGATGAAGAATCAAATATTTTGAATGCATTAAAAACTGGTCAAGACAAAGTTGTTGCAAATGTCTTGGCCCAGTCTAAAGAAACCAGCCACCTTTGGAGGTCCTTCAGGATGATGTGTGGGATATTCAAAGAGTGCAAGGATATGCAGTCGTGGCAGCCTCTTGACCGGTTTCCATCATACCCCTCTGAATGGGAAGCAATTAGGGCAGGTCTAGATGCTGCCAAGGGGGAAAAAAGTACAGTCCT
Organism: Erigeron breviscapus; assembly: GCA_034093135.1. Lineage (NCBI taxonomy): Eukaryota > Viridiplantae > Streptophyta > Magnoliopsida > Asterales > Asteraceae > Erigeron > Erigeron breviscapus. The sequence goes on from JAXHQA010000514.1 coordinate 494, forward strand.
TGCACCACCAGTTGTACCTAGAAGGGAATTGAGCTTAGCTACCAGTACTGAAGCTGGTGAGCAAACTGGTGGAGATGCTAGTGTAAGGGGGAATGTGTTAGATAAGGGAAAGGGCAAAGTATCTGATGAAGCCCAGCCGGCCACTGAAATGGAAATGCTTGAAACTGGTAATGCTGATGTACTACCTCCAGTTTCAGATAGTGATAGTAGAAGACTGGCCAGACTTGGTGATGACATTAAAGAACGAAAGAAAATGAAACAAAGGAACCAAGCTGAAGCCAGGGCATATCTCACACAATTGAAATTGCTAGATATGAGTGATGCCAATCTTCTAGGTATCACTAAGGAGGAGTATCTCAGGATTAAGAATGATCCTAGGATAGTTGACCAGTTAAATGAAACGCTAGATGTTGAACTGGAAAGACACTATCATGAGGATGAGGCTGAATTTGATGCCAGAAGCTTGAACATTTCTTTGGAGAGGGCTAAGGAGTTAAGGGCCAGTGGGATTCTGAAGAGAATTGCCAATGTGAAGAAGGTTGTGAAGGAAGTGATGAATCCACCAAGAAGAAGGATTCCACAACCTAGAAGACCACTGACCAAAGCTGCTAGGGATGCTGACCTTAGAACATTCGTTGAACCAACTGGCGAGGTCACAAATGAAGACATTAAGTCCGCTGTACTGGCTGCTGGTGCTGGGAGTATTAAAATCACTAATGAAACTGAAGCAAGAAACTACTACTCCCAGATCATGTCAACCAGAAGACATGGTGGTACTATCACTAATGTCAACATTACAATTAAGCCAGGCACCAAGGTCTTTCAAGTTGAAGTTAAGTATGCTGGTGGGCCACTAGTGAGAACTGATGATCCTGGTGTGTTGCAATTTGGGTTCAGCGAATGGGTCGAGATGGTGAATGTGCTAGATGCAAAGGCACAAAAGAATAGGTTTGAGAAGGCATGGGTAAATTTCTTAAAGGGCAAGATTCAACATAAAGAGAATCTGGAGCAAAGGCTGAATATTGACCCTGAAGACACTCAACCTATTTCTCTAGTGACCAAAAGAAGAAGAACTGGCGAAGGGCCATCTGTTTAAGTTCTTTCTTTAGTTATCTACTTGTAATTTGTATTGCATTCTGTAACTTGTATAAATTTCATTCCCTTGTATAAATGAAGTTACCAGTTTGTAACCACAAGGTAGATAAAAGATTAAAATCTAAACAAACCTAAAAGAAAAACCTAAGGCATTTATTGATCTATAAAAATGCCTTAGATAACTTAAATAGATTTAAATCAAACAAGTCTCTATAGTTCACACTTGTATAGATACAAGAACTAGAAAAGACTTAGACTATATTTCTAGACAAATAGGGGAATTTGTTAGGACCAGTTCACCTGGAACTGGCCAGTCACCAGTTCACACTGACCAGTCACCAGTTGCATCTGGTGACCCAGTAAACTGGTGACCAAGATGATTTGTCGAGAAATATATTGAAGTCCAGTTGCAACCGTACAGTTAACGCAACTGAAGACTTCCTCCAGTTGAGAACTGACCAAGTTGAAGAAGCATTCCAGTTGAAGTCGAAGACAAGAAATGGAAGAAAGAGAATGACAATGGCAGCGAAGCCCAGTTGGCATTCTAGTCAGTTACAAACTGGAGACCATCAGTGGAAAGCCCTTACAAAGCTTTACACTGATTACGAGGAATTGACTTGTATGCTTTATGTACCTTACCCGGATAATAAGCCTTATCTTATTATTTAAGTATTAAAAGGTACATAAAGGTGGTTATGTAAAGTCACTTTAACATGTGACTTTACAATGCTTTTTAAGGAATTAAATGCTATTCCTTAAATGCTCCCAACCACATTTGTACGGCTAAAGTTAACATCCCAATGTTAACTTTGCCTAAAAATACAAGTCATTGCACAACCAAGAATATTAACTTCTTCGAATAAACTTCGATAGAATTCACACTTTGCAAACCTGCAATATTCTTGGTGAACTTGTGCAATATTCTCTCAATCGCTAAAAGGAACATTTCACTACTTTAAGTGTTTCGATTGTTGAAGGGAAATTCCGAGTATAGATCAATTGTATTTCATAGGTTGTTAGGATATTTACATTCGTGTATTATCTTGGTTCCGCATCAACCTTGTAATTTGTTTAATATCAATAAATAAATTACACATTGAAAACTACATATTGCCTCATCAAGATTGTTTACAAGTTATTTGTATTATTGCATTGTTCTTTACTTATTGTCTTTTATATAAGTAATCTATCTAGAACTTGGTATATACCTCTGCAATTGGTCGTCTCCAGTTCAGCAAGTATATTGCAAAGTAACTCCACCATCGACATAGAGGTGTCTTCAGTAGTACCATCTAACAAGTTGGGACTTACAAAAAGAGATAGACAACTAAAATATGCAGAGCAGCTGTTCGTCTACAACGCCTCCATTGCAAACATTGGACCAACAAAAGCTCATCAACTGTACAGTAACATGAAGGGAACCTCGTTAAATGTAAACGGGACAGTTGATGATTTCAGAAACTGGAAGAGGGACCTAAATGTGTATATCAATGAAAGCGACGCTCAAATGTTAGTTAACAAAATGGAGGAAATGAGAGAACATATCCCTGGTTTTGCATTTGAGTACAAGCTTGACAACTCTGAGTTGCACTCAATTTTCTGGGCCGATAATGTAGCAAGGCGTAACTATGAAGAATTCAGCGACATCATGTCGTTTGATGCAACGTATCGAACAAACAGGTATATTTTTTACTTTTTATTTTGTGCAACTTTGGTGCAAATGATAACAAATCAACTTTGGTTAGAATTTGATTGTACATGAATATGGTTTTGCTGAAAGGTACAACATGATGTTTGTCCCATTCACTGGAATAGACAACCATAACAAATGCGTAACCTTTGCTGCCGGGTTGATAAGAGATGAGAAGCAAGAAACATATACATGGCTTCTAAACTGCTTCATGGAAACCTTCAAGAAAGAGCCAACAATGGTGGTAACAGATCAAGACAAAGCCATGGAGATTGGAATAAGAAGTATATTTAAAACAGCAAAGCATAGGCTGTGCATGTGGCACATAACACAGAAACTGCCAACAAAGGTGATGTCAATTACCAATCAAAAATGATTGTATACTCTCAAATCTGATTGTTTAAATGAATAATCAATTTTGATTGAATACAGATAAGAGAGGCAACTCCCAGTATAGAAGATGAAACTGAAAGAGACTTCAAGAGCAGGTTTGACAGTATAGTTTGGGATATTCACATGGAACCAAATACTTTTGAGGAAAAATGGGAGAAACTGATGATTGATTTTTCATTACAAAACGACAAATGGTTCAAGTATATGTTTCAAATTAGATCAAAGTGGATACCAACTTACTTCATTGACACTCCAATGTGTGGCCTGATGAGAACAACATCAAGGTCAGAAAGCGAGAATGCTTTTTTTTCTCATTTCACAAGATCAGCGTCAAATCTGGTGAATTTCATGAGTGGATTTGAATCGGCAATGATGAAACAAAGATCAAAACAGGAAAAGTTAGATGCCGAATCAATCAAGAAGACTCTAATATTGAACACGAAACTAAAAATCGAAATGCATGCTTCAAAACTGTACACAAAAACACTTTTTGAGATGATACAGAAGGACATAGAAGTTGGTCTTTATGATTGTTCAGTTGCCCAAATGATTGCCGAAGAAGAGTGTCAAATTTATACCATTAATGAGAAGTTGCAGAGGAAAGTCAAAGAGACTGAAGAAAATGTGATTAAGTATAAGGTAAAGGTTTTATCTTACTAAATACATGTTCTGTTTAAATAAAAATTTGATTCAACACTGAAATAATTTTATGTCAATGTAGGTATTGCATAACATTGGGGATGGTTTCGTTGTGTGTTCATGTAGACACTATCTTCGTTTAGGTCTCCTTTGCAGACATTGTTTCAGTGTTTTGAAGAACAATAATATAGAGGAAATACCCGCACAATACATCATGAGGCGTTGGACCAAGGGCATCATACCACCCGATTTGAGATCTAGCAGAAACAGATTCGACAACGGAAACGTTGGTACTCAAAGGTTGGTTGCTGAAGTAAGCTCAGTTGTTGAGGATTGCTTGCATATTCTTGTAAATAATGATGAAAAACTTGAAGAATTTCTGAAGAAAGTTAAATCGTTGAAGTCAGAAGTTGAGGCTGATATGGCAAAGCAAGCACCAAAGAAAAAAAGTGAAGTGATAGCAAGAATGATAGGTGTTGAAAAACCGGATTCAAACCAAATAAAAAACCCACCAGTTGGAGTGTATAAGGGATGCGGAACTGTTAGCCGTATAATGGGGGGGAAGGAGAAAGGAATAAAAGAAAGCAATAAAAAAAAGAGAAAGTGCACCACATGCGGAGATACGAATCACAACAGCAGGACATGTGGAAAGAAGAAACAAAAAGTCAATGAAAACGTGAATACTGAAGGAGCTGCAAACAATTAGAGAAGGGTTTTTTTCCTTATTGATACTTGTTTACAAATTCTATACTTGGATGATAGTTTTAATTGGTTGATCAATTGTCTAGACATTTTGTTCTTGTTTGACAAATAAATTTTGGTTTTGAAATATGATACATTTTGTTTAGTTCTTGATAATGGAGTTTTCTAAGTATATGCATAAAATCAAATATGATTTTGTAAATGTTTCTTCAAATAGACTCCACCTGTATATTTTTTTTTATATATTATGCTCAAAATCATATTTGATTTTGTATACCTTTTTCACACAGTATGCGTAAAATCAAATATGATTTTCTATACCTTTTTCACACAGTATGCTTAAAATCAAATATGATTTAATACATAAATAAGTCTATGTTATCATTGTTAACAACACATGATTTATTCAAAGTTTCTACACAAGACATAATATTAAGATGAGCAACAATCTATCTTTAACTAACAAAACAGTTAAAAAAAATATTCATAAAACGGTCTTCCTGATTCACTGAAAATCCACACCTTCAACTGAGTTGTTATCAGATAATTCATTATGAATGTAATTAGGTGAAGAAACATCTACACCAATCAAATTTGATGGTAAAACAAATCCTTTGGCTTCCAAACGAGACAGAGCCTGCAGATTTCAATAATATTAACAAATCAAATTCGATTTTAAAAAATACACTTAACAAGAAAACAGATACAAACACGTACCGCTTAACAACAAACACCAATTCTGACATGTTTCACATGTTGTAGTTTTAATAGAAGCATTTTAAGCAACTCTTCTTCATCATGCTTACGAGCCATCGGAAAAAAACGCGGCAAAATAAAACCTAATTCGGCCTCGAGTATACAAGATACATCTTTCAACAATATCTTTGAGATCCACAAACTACCAATTATTTTTATTGATGATATAAAAGGAGCATTGATGGTAACATAAGATCGATCGTCTTCAACAATATAACCATCTAAAACCAAGTTCTTAACACTAGTGGAACTAATATCAAGCAAGTGACCACTACAAGAACGTAACGTCAAACTGTTTAACAAAGGGCTTCCAGACATAATATTATCAATCAAATGTTCATCTAATTCTGAATTTGCAATAGTCAAATGTGTAAGATTGTTCCACCTGATAGAAACAGTCGGACGAAGAAGACAGAAACCTAATTCGATATTTGTGAAATGTGAATTCAAATAAAATGATTCAACAGCAACCGAGAACTGATCTTCATCTTTGATGTGTAAAATCGAGTTTGAAATTTATAAACAAGAAATACCCTAAAACTGACTACTACACACTCGCGGGAAGTGGACCCGTTCGTATATAGTATAGCTAAAAGGTAAGTCCAGGATCGAACACAGGGACTAAAACTGAGTAATTGTTGACATTAAGTAATTCAAGTAAAAAGGGGGTTGTGACCGAATTGTCACGATGCAAAAGTCAGTAAATAATTAGTAATCCCGAAGGATTAATCGAAAAGAAATCCAAATGATTTTAAAGACAATAATATTGAAAGACACCTACTTGGATCAGCTTACATGTCAATCATCGGGTCTAAACATTACTTGCATTGTTGAACGACTCAAAAGATAGACAAGACGAACTTCCGTTATACTTGTCACTTTAATTGCTCCAAAATTAGTTATCGCTTCCGCGTTTAATTTCTTTCCAAAACAATTAAGCTTTAAGAACCTGAGTTTATTCTTACGATTTAACCTATAAAAGCTTTCTTCCGAACTGCTTATTCACCTAATCAGATTCCTCTATCATAAGTGTTGACACATCAAAATGAATTTAATTGTTTAAAATCTTTATCGTTAGTTTCTTCCGAACTCCAACGACTTTAGGTTAATTATAGACCGATTAACCTTTTCATTAACCAATTGACAATGACCTAGATTTCTTCCGAACTTCTAATTACAATCATCAATTAATAGATATAAAAGATAAAAACAATATTTAAACCCAAATAAATGTGGATCTACGATTAAACATGAAAATCTTGTTCAACAATGGCAAGTAACATTAAATCGACCCTATGACATGCTTACTACCCAAGCGGTGCAAAGAGAATTAGCCACTCATATTAAAAAGACAAGAACAAACAAATAGAGAAGAAATCATATTATACCAAGCAATTGCAGAGAATCCGGTAGCAATTATGATTACAATCCAAAGCCGAAAAGAGGTAAAACCCTAACAACTTGTTTGCTCCAAAGTGCTAAAAACTATGAGAAAGCTAAGAAAATTATGCCCCGAATCGTCCCTAATGACAGAACCCTAATCGTCTTTATATAGGAAAAACGCGTGTAACGCCCGTTATGAAAGTAACGGGGGTTACATTTGAACTAAAGCCCTAACGCCCGTTATGAAACCTAACGCCCGTTACGCTCCTTTGAAATCTTCACAGCCGTTACACACCAGTTACAGGAATTCTCCAATCTTCCTCATGTAACAGCCGTTACATATGTAACGGGGGTTACACTTTCCAGAATCTGTTTTCTTCGTCTTTCACTTGATTTCGACCGAATCCTTCTCCCGTTTCTTCCATAAATCACCTAAATCAACCAATTCCTTCGTATAATCATTTTCCAACCTGAAAACACTTAACAATACCTCAAAGCATCGAAAGTTGGATATAAAGCTATAAAAATAATGAATAATTGGTACTAAAGTCACGTGGGAAATGGTATAAAATATGACACATCAATCTTCCACATATCTTAGATACATTTTGAGTTCTTTGACATTTTTACTAACAGCAAACTCAATCCAATTATTGATATACGAGCCAAATCGATTATCAAAATTTGCATACAATTCAAATTTATTTAGAATTCCCAACTGAAGTTGATTTAGGGTTTTATCAATAGCAATATAAAAACTTAAAAACGGTTTATCACAAACATCAAAAACATCAAAAGCTTGAACATGAGAAGTATAAAATGGAAAATCATCAAAAAAAAGACAAGGAACAGATTTCCAAAGGTGTTCGCATCGTTTAGAAAGAGTACCTGTTCTAATTGAGAATTTAGTGTCATACAAACGAGATAGAATTTGATCACTAATTAAAGAATCAGGTAAGCAACTTAATCGATCTACCATTTCTTCAACATCAGATTTTTTAGAATAATTTATATATGTGCGTATATGTGTGTGTGTGTGTGTGTGTCTTTTTCTTTTGTGTCTTATCATTTTTGTGCTTCTCTTAGAAGATAAAATAGGTCAAAAATACTAAAATAACCTTCACTTAAGAAGAATATGAAATCAACTATTCAAAATCAAAAATGATTTTACGCATACATTGGGGAAAACCTATATGATTTTGTAAACCCTTGGGGGCTAAAAGCCTACAGGAGGGGGAAGGATGTATACGGTACGCTTAACCCTAAACTTCAAACCCTAAAACCTAAGCTACATTATAAAAACCTTGGAAAATCTAAACACTAAATGCTAAACCCTAAAATGCTAAAGCCTACAGGAGGGGGACGGATGTATACGGTACGCTTAAGGGTTTAGGGTTTGAAGTCGTAGGGTTAGCCTACATTATAAAAACCTTGGAAAATCTAAACCCTAAATGCTAAAGCCTACAGGAGGGGGACGGATGTATACGGTACGCTTAAGGGTTTAGGGTTTGAAGTCGTAGGGTTAGCCTACATTATAAAAACCTTGGAAAATCTAAACCCTAAATGCTAAACCCTAAACCCTAAGCTACATTATAAAAACCTTGGAAAATCTAAACCCTAAATGCTAAAGCCTACAGGAGGGGGACGGATGTATACGGTACGCTTAAGGGTTTAGGGTTTGAAGTCGTAGGGTTAGCCTACATTATAAAAACCTTGGAAAATCTAAACCCTAAATGCTAAACCCTAAAATGCTAAAGCCTACAGCTAAACCCTAAACCCTAAGCTACATTATAAAAACCTTGGAAAATTTAAACCCTAAAATGCTAAAGCCTACAGAATGGGGACGGATGTATACGGTACGCTTAAGGGTTTAGGGTTTGAAGTCGTAGGGTTAGCCTACATTATAAAAACCTTGGAAAATCTAAACCCTAAATGCTAAAGCCTACAGGAGGGGGACGGATGTATACGGTACGCTTAAGGGTTTAGGGTTTGAAGTCGTAGGTTAGCCTAACGGCTAACCCTACAACTTCAAACCCTAAACCTAAGCTACATTATAAAAACCTTGGAAAATCTAAACCCTAAATGCTAAACCCTAAAATGCTAAAGCCTATAGGAGGGGGACGGATGTATACGGTACGCTTAAGGGTTTAGGGTTTGAAGTCGTAGGGTTAGCCTAACGGCTAACCCTACAACTTCAAACCCTAAACCCTAAGCTACATTATAAAAACCTTGGAAAATTTAAACCCTAAATGTTAAACCCTAAAATGCTAAAGCCTACAGAATGGGGACGGATGTATACGGTACGCTTAAGGGTTTAGGGTTTGAAGTCGTAGGGTTAGCCTAACGGCTAACCCTACAACTTCAAACCCTAAACCCTAAGCTACATTATAAAAACCTTGGAAAATCTAAACCCTAAATGCTAAACCCTAAAATGCTAAAGCCTACAGGAGGGGGACGGATGTATACGGTACGCTTAAGGGTTTAGGGTTTGAAGTCGTAGGGTTAGCCTAACGGCTAACCCTACAACTTCAAACCCTAAACCTAAGCTACATTATAAAAACCTTGGAAAATCTAAACCCTAAATGCTAAACCCTAAAATGCTAAAGCCTACAGGAGGGGGACAGATGTATACGGTACGCTTAAGGGTTTAGGGTTTGAAGTCGTAGGGTTAGCCTAACGGCTAACCCTACAACTTCAAACCCTAAACCCTAAGCTACATTATAAAAACCTTGGAAAATCTAAACCTAAACCTAAACCCTAAGCTACATTATAAAAACCCGGTAAAACCTAAACCCTAAAATGCTAAAGCCTATAGGAGGGGGACGGATGTATACGGTACGCTTAAGGGTTTAGGGTTTGAAGTCGTAGGGTTAGCCTAACGGCTAAACCTACAACTTCAAACCCTAAACCCTAAGCTACATTATAAAAACCTTGGAAAATTTAAACCCTAAATGTTAAACCCTAAAATGCTAAAGCCTACAGGAGGGGGACGGATGTATACGGTACGCTTAAGGGTTTAGGGTTTGAAGTCGTAGGGTTAGCCTACATTATAAAAACCTTGGAAAATCTAAACCCTAAATGCTAAACCCTAAAATGCTAAAGCCTACAGGAAGGGGACGGATGTATACGGTACGCTTAAGGGTTTAGGGTTTGAAGTCGTAGGGTTAGCCTAACGGCTAACCCTACAACTTCAAACCCTAAACCCTAAGCTACATTATAAAAACCTTGGAAAATCTAAACCCTAAATGCTAAACCCTAAAATGCTAAAGCCTACAGGAGGGGGACAGATGTATACGGTACGCTTAAGGGTTTAGGGTTTGAAGTCGTAGGGTTAGCCTAACGGCTAACCCTACAACTTCAAACCCTAAACCCTAAGCTACATTATAAAAACCTTGGAAAATCTAAACCCTAAATGCTAAACCCTAAAATGCTAAAGCCTACAGGAGGGGGACAGATGTATACGGTACGCTTAAGGGTTTAGGGTTTGAAGTCGTAGGGTTAGCCTAACGGCTAACCCTACAACTTCAAACCCTAAACCCTAAGCTACATTATAAAAACCTTGGAAAATTTAAACCCTAAATGTTAAACCCTAAAATGCTAAAGCCTACAGAATGGGGACGGATGTATACGGTACGCTTAAGGGTTTAGGGTTTGAAGTCGTAGGGTTAGCCTACATTATAAAAACCTTGGAAAATCTAAACCCTAAATGCTAAACCCTAAAATGCTAAAGCCTACAGGAGGGGGATGGATGTATACGGTACGCTTAAGGGTTTAGGGTTTGAAGTCGTAGGGTTAGCCTAACGGCTAACCCTACAACTTCAAACCCTAAACCCTAAGCTACATTATAAAAACCTTGGAAAATCTAAACCCTAAATGCTAAACCCTAAAATGCTAAAGCCTACAGGAGGGGGACGGATGTATACGGTACGCTTAAGGGTTTAGGGTTTGAAGTCGTAAGGTTAGCCTAACGGCTAACCCTACAACTTCAAACCCTAAACCCTAAGCTACATTCTAAAAACCCTGGAAAATCTAAACCCTAAATGCTAAAGCCTACAGGAGGGGGACGGATGTATACGGTACGCTTAAGGGTTTAGGGTTTGAAGTCGTAGGGTTAGCCTAACGGCTAACCCTACAACTTCAAACCCTAAACCCTAAGCTACATTATAAAAACCTTGGAAAATCTAAACCCTAAATGCTAAACCCTAAAATGCTAAACCCTAAAATGCTAAACCCTAAAATGCTAAACCCTAAAATCTAAACCCTAAAATCTAAACCCTAAATGCTAAACCCTAAAATGCTAAAGCCTACAGGAGGGGGACGGATGTATACGGTACGCTTAAGGGTTTAGGGTTTGAAGTCGTAGGGTTAGCCTAACGGCTAACCCTACAACTTCAAACCCTAAACCCTAAGCTACATTATAAAAACCTTGGAAAATCTAAACCCTAAATGCTAAACCCTAAAATGCTAAACCCTAAATGTTAAACCCTAAAATGCTAAAGCCTACAGGAGGGGGACGGATGTATACGGTACGCTTAAGGGTTTAGGGTTTGAAGTCGTAGGGTTAGCCTAACGGCTAACCCTACAACTTCAAACCCTAAACCCTAAGCTACATTATAAAAACCTTGGAAAATTTAAACCCTAAATGTTAAACCCTAAAATGCTAAAGCCTACAGAATGGGGACGGATGTATACGGTACGCTTAAGGGTTTAGGGTTTGAAGTCGTAGGGTTAGCCTACATTATAAAAACCTTGGAAAATCTAAACCCTAAATGCTAAACCCTAAAATGCTAAACCCTAAAATGCTAAAGCCTACAGGAGGGGGACGGATGTATACGGTACGCTTAAGGGTTTA